>JAWPHD010002110.1:0-275214 GCA_037043455.1 Cyrtodaria siliqua | reverse complement strand
GCGTTTCTTTTTCCTTTCAGTATATAATAAAAGTAGGTAATATACATTATGTTGCATTTGACCCCCCCCCCCCCACCCCCACCCCCCCTCCTTAATTTTGTGTTTGTTTTAACAGCACATAAATTATGTTTGTTTTAATAGAGCAATATCTCTTGCAGTATCTATAGAAGATGCATTTTAAGTTTTCAAAGTCATTTTTACCCCTTAATGTTATGTTTTGTTTTAATAGAACATTATCTCTTCCATCCATCTCTTGCTTTTTATCTGGAACAAAAATGCACTTACTCCGTCATATAGAGCCCTGTTTGTATTTGCTAATACACTGTATTTTCCTCCAAACAAAGTCTATTGGAACACAGGCGTAACTAGGCGTTACGATATTTTTAGCCATGAGTGTCGTGCGTCCCTTTAAACTAAACGTAGGAGAATGTCTGTCTAGATACTATCCGACTGGCTTCAAAATGATTTTCGTTTGTGTTGTGTACAGTTGAATGAGCCTTTTTATTTTTTTAATTTTTGAAGAAGTTATGACAATTTTTAAGAATCATTAGTGCGAGCGTCACTTAAAAGCTACACGTTTGAAATGTCTGACACTGTCTTGTATCTATTGTACAATTATTTTTTTAAGAATCCAGGATTGTCGTGCATCCCTTTAAGCTACACGTAGGAAAAGGTCTATTTAGATGATATCCAACTGGCTTTAATCTATGTTAAACAAGGCTTATAGTTGGCCAGCTGAAGTTGACTTGCCCTGTTTTTTTTATGACGTTATGCCAATTCTTTTAAGGCTGATTAGTGCCGTTCGGCTCTTTAAACAAAACCTTTCAAGTGTCATTGCCTTCAGAATATGTCTGGTTGTATCATTGTTCTATTTATTCACCGCAATAATCGTGTAGTTCAGCCAGTATCGGGAGCAAGCCGGGCATTGACCTGTTCGCGTCATTTATCGGCCCCTGTGTTTTAGTAATTCACTCTAGATATTTCGGGAGCAAGACGACCCGGTCATTAACCTAGAAGTTCTATTATCGACAGATCTGTTGACAATTAATACGGGTAACCCGGTTAATATTGTTATAAATATATACCGGGACCGTTATGGCATAGTATATTATATATAGTGGAGTCTTGGTGTGGAGTCTTGGAGTGGAGTGGAGTGAATAATTGGAGTGACCTTGGAGTCACATTTTGGAGTGATCTTGAAGTCAAATGTGGAACGAATATGTTGGAGTCAATTTCTGGAGTCTAAATTTGGAGTCTTATTTTACCGTACAATAAATAACTTTTTGAAACTATTAAATAGTTCCGATTTTTGTTCTCTCAATAATACACTGTAACATATAATACATAATAATACTCATGAAAGATCATCTATGTACTTAATTCATTGGAAAAGAATCATAACCTGATCTTATTAGAAAATCCAGGATAATCATATGAAAATAAGCTTATCTCCCCGCCCCATCCCCACCCCACACCCCACAATAGGAATCAGTTAATGTACCTCTGTTTTGAGAGATAAAGTAAACATTGTCGTGGGTTCGGACAGCGAAAATGGCCAATAACAGTAAAATGCTTGTTTTATTTCTATTAATCTCTTTTCTGAGATAGTCTAAGCATGTGCTAAAATGAATACACAGCAAGACAATTAAGACCAGTCTCATTGATGATTTAATTTTCGCCTCCCATTATAGATGTCAAATTGTCTAACATCCAGTGTCAGGGGTATACAGAGTTCCAATATGTCAGAAGACAGCTGACTATGAGTGTACCAGAGAGTCTGAAAACAAAAAGCATTTAAATTTATGGGAATTTAGAGCTTTGTCAGCCTAACTGTTCCACAAACATGGATTTTTCATTTAGAACATGTAGTAACAATTTTGGAATTAGTTGTTGAAATTGGGTAGCTTAATAGACACATGCATTTTAAAGAAATGTAATCAATTAAAACTAATTGAAGTAAATGTATAAGTTTCTAAAAAGTTATTAATTGTAAGGAAAATTAAGACTCCAAATTTATACTCAAAAATGACTCCAAAATATTCACTCCATTTTTGGAGTTAAGAACAAAAGAACATAAACAAAGAACAAAAGTCGGAACTATTTATTAGTTTCTAAAAAGTTATTAATTGTACGGAAAAATAAGACTCCAAATTTAAACTTCAAACATTGATTCCAAAATATTCACGCCAAATTTGACTCCAAGGTCACTCCAAAAGGTGACTCCAAGGTCACTCCAATTATTCTCTCCACTCCACTCCAAGACTTTACACCAAGACTCCACTCTATATAATAAACTATGCCGATCGTTATTCGCCAGAGTTTAATAGCTGCACCACAATAAATGATTGTCTGCATTTTATATAATTTGATAAATCGTGTAACTTCGAATTTTGGTAACTATATAAATTTATATATTGAATCTAATTGATTTTATTAAAAGGGATAATATAGGATACACAAGCATTGTTAGGGTTGTTTTACAGTAAAGAACCAGGGAGGCTACCATAATATATCAAGGCATTGCTTAGCCTCCAAACACTCGTTAGCCGTAATACGGAAACTTCATGGACAGAAATATATCTAGCTAACAATCAACGCGGGCACATCTTAATCCGGAACATCTTAATAGAGGCAAAAAATGCGGGCACTTTATTGGCCGGAATATAACAATCAAAGCGTGCACATCTATACGGAATAGAGAAATCAACGCACACATCTTAATCCGGAATAGAGGCATCAAGTCGAACACTTCTTTGGCCGGAATATAACAATCAAGCGTGCACATCAATATAGAGAAATCAACGCGCACACATCTTAATCCGGAATAGAGGCATCAAGACGGACACTTCATTGGCCAGAATCTAACAATGCACATCAATCCGGAATAGAGAAGTTAACGCGCATACTTCACTGACAGGAATATATCAATATAACAATTAACGCGTACACATCTTAATCCGGAATAGATCAATCAGCGCAGACATCATTTGCAGGAATATAGCCACCTAACATTCAACGCACACACATCTTAATCAGGAATAGAGCAATCAACGCGGACATAGCTTTGACTGGAATATAACAATCAACGCGTGCACATAATAATCCGGAATAGATTAATCAACGCGGACATAGCTTTGCCTGGAACATAACAATAAATAATCCGGAATAGAGCAATCAACGCGGACACTTCATTTGACCGGAATATAGTAGTCAATATGCACATATTATTGTGCGGAATATAGCAATCATCGCGGACACTTCATTTGGCCGGAATATTGAAATCAATATACACATATTATTGTCCGGAATATAGCAATCATCGCGGACACTTCATCTGACCGGAATATAGCAAGCAGTATACACATATTATTGTCCGGAATATAGCAATCAACGCGGAAAACCGCTGTCTGGAATATGATGTAGCTGTCCAAAAGAGGTAAGACTCAAATTAAATATTTTAGTTTTGTTCTAAAACAATAATCCATGGTTTACGCACTATATATCTTTTTTTATTATTATTATTCACAGAAACTAAAGCAGACACATTTGAACCGAAAGTAATTTAGTGTGTTTCTCTAAAATTTCGCACTTTTGTTTGGTGGGATGATAGGGATGATTGCATTCGTATTTTTTGAAATATACTACGTACTTCGTACTACTTGAAATATTTAAAAAGGTAATTTCTATACTTTTGGTATGAATCTATATGTTTAGTACTTTTCTATCCATCGCGCATCATATTTGTAGAGTTTGGTCCTATTGGCGGTCTAATCACACACAGAATCAATGCAGTGTAAAAAGAAGGTCAATGCCGGTCATTATGACCTACTTTTCTCATGTATCTGTGTACAAGGCTTGTAGTTGCTAGGAGTATTGATGCCTTAGCAACAATGCTAACCAGAACCCGTAATCGTAATTAGTGAAGTGTAAAAAGTAGGCAAAGGGCGGTAATTATGACCTTATTATGATACGACTTAACAGATGCATTGAGACGCACGTGTGCATTAAGACGCACGTGTGAAAGTATTCACTGCTGGCTTGTGTAATGACGTTCTTATAATCAGGTATATATCTGCAGAAATGATGCTCACACTTCATATTGACCTTAAAGGGACACACGGCAATCTTGAGTTTTATTCAAACATTAAAATATTCTCCTCAATTTACTTATCCTGCGTCATTTTGACTTTAAATCTGCTTGCATATAATTAAATAAAAAAATTAAGATTTCAACTTTCTTCACTATTTTACCAAATTTTTAGATATATTACTGGTGCAATATTATAAAAAGTTAGTTATATGCAAAAAATAATTTGCTTTGAACTATCCTAACAATTAATATTAATGATTGAACAAATGCAAGTTAAGAGGAAAACTAACGGGACGCCGTGAGTTTTTAAAAAATCAAGATTGCCGTGTGTCCCTTTAACACCAGTTTAGACTGTTTTGTGGGTAATTTAAGTCATGCTTTCTGGTTTCACCTACAAATTGTCGGTAACATGGGTTTTGGTTTATTATTGACACTAATATAATACAAAATCATTTGTGATAGCCTACTATTTGTTGGTTCTAAACTCAGGGGAGAAAAAGTAATGAGTGTGTACAAATAATAACACAACACTTGACAAAGCATAATGTAAAAACACACAAAAACAACAACAACAAAAAGACGTTAAACATACTCAAAACATCTCATTTATAAAACCATTTAATTGAGGTTTCCCTCAAATTCTGAAAATTCAACACCTGCTACTTGTCACGTAGGCCATTAGGTCATAGCCTGGAAGCGCTTTATTTCAAAAGGCCCATGTGATCATACAATATTTAAGAAATAATAAATATGTACCTGTGTTTTACCGGTGAATAAATCGGATGCGTAGTAATTAAATCACGAGTGCGTTAGCACGAGTGATTTAATTACTCGCATCCGAACGACTAACTGTGTATTTTATTCACCGATAAAATACAGGTATGTATTTATTATTTGATTCACCCCATTGTTTACTCTATTGTTGGGGCACTATATAATATCTCGGAGGTCAAGGTAAGCAGGCTGCTATGTTTACAGGATGTTCCACTGGGCGCCCCCGTATGCAAAGTTCTGCGTTTCAATACAGTATTAGTCACGTGACAAACAATTAAGCCATTGCTTACGTCATATATCTTGCGCTGTATGACGTCAAACGTTCTCAGCTTGTTCAAGATGTTTATTAATGTTATATATACTGATGCATATATCGGGGTGTGCGCACGGATTGTGAACATGGCAAGTTTGTTGTAATTAACATTTCATTAAAATTACTGTTGACTTAGTCTTCGTGACGTATATTAACCAAATGACGTCGCGTAACGGATGAAATATACGCGGGGAATTAATGGAACAGCTGTATTTTATCGTAGAATAATACACAGCTGTCTCTCTTCTTTGTGTATATGAAAGACTGCGGAGGTCGTGTTAGAATAAAGGTTATTAAATTTGTATGGCTAAATATTACTTGGAACGAGTTGTTTTGGCGCAGGACGAGCTCGTTCCAAGTAATATTTAGCCATACAAATTCAATAACCTGCGAGTCGTCCTGCGCCAAAACAACTCGTTCCAAGTAATATTTAGCCAAACAAATTCAATAACCTTTTTATTGTATACTTTCATATTGTTTTCGATCAATGTTAATTGTATGACTATTACTTTTCATTCTATTTGTGTTATTTTTATAGCTTTTAATGGAATTCTAATCTTGTCATTCAGTTTCATTTTGTGTGGATGATTATTTTGCGCGAAAACGACGTCTACGTCGGATGACGTCATTAAAAACATCAAGCGATTTACCATTCGATAACGTTAAAAACAGTGGGTGAGTGACCATTTCAATTATTTTATCAATTTCTGCCCTAAAAGGTTGAAAAAAACACGTATTTTTTGGTTGACACTATAGGAAGGATTCCGTTATTTTATTTAAAAGTAGTTCCTTATTTCTATTTCGCGGCTCTTAGCAAGCACGAGAAAAAGTTCCGGTGCAATATCAATATGTGCAATATCGTAGAATATTGCACACTTAGCTCAATGCAAACTAAACGGGACAATATGAAAGTATACAATAAATACATATACATTTTTAACAGACGTAGCAACAAAAATAGAAAACAAAAAACGAAAAACCAAAAATGCGACACACATGAACACGTCAGAATTTCCATTTAAAGGGACACATGGCAATCTTGAAGTCTTTATCAAGCATTAAAAATATTAATCCAGTATCATTTTGACATTCAATCTGCTTGAATATATTTATATTCAATTTTAAATTTTCATCGTGTCTTCGTTATTCTACCATAGGTTTGAAGAATCTTTTATTGGTGAAATGTAGTCAACAGTTAATAATATGCAAAAAAAAAATTCTTTATGCAATTCTTAAAATTAATATTAATGATTGAACAAATGCAATTTATGTAGACAAACTAACGCGACAATTATTTGATAGTTATGGATCCTATACCAATTCGTCATAAATGGTTAGAAAATGCTTGATATGAAATCGTCAGTATTTAAACATGTTTGGTTAACATTTTATTTGAATGTTGTTTAACGGCTCATCAACACAGTATAGGTTATTTAGAGCCGCCCAGAGAGAGGGGGAATGATACATAGGCATCCGGCACCGTTATTATCGAATATATTCCTGTGGTTCTTTAATGTGCTCGGAGGATAGACCGATTCACGGGACCGCCCGGTTTACGTCCCCGTCCGATGGACGAGGCCAAGGGAAAGTGTCTTGCCCAAGAACACACCGACATGTCAGTAACACTTAGTAATTATATTCTCAAACAAGAATATGCTGTGGCATGTTAGTATGGACACCATATGATGTTATATATAGCAGTAAGCTATGACCGTGTACAGTATATTTCATTAAATATAAAAAGTATCAATACAAGACATATATTATAACACCACTGCAATTTGCATTAGATATTGCCGAGACGAGAGAACTCATACTTTGTTGAGAGAGAGAGAGAGAGAGAGAGAGAGAGAGAGAGAGAGAGAGAGAGAGGTAACATAGTGACACCGAAGTAACCAGAGAAGCTCGAACCCGTGATCACCTAACTTGCTGTCCACCGGGCAGCCATAATTTTTGAATACATTTTAAAAGTTGAAAATGAAATAAAACTGCTTGTTTTAGGGTCTTCCACGGGAATATTTTAAGTAGTAGTGGCATTTCAAATATATGGATGGTTGTGCGAGAGGATATCCATTGGCTCACAAAAATAAATAAATAAATAAAAAAATGATTTTTTATAGGGAATTCAGATAATATTATGTCATTCGACTTTGGTATCTTACTTTAGAGACTATATGATAAATACCTTTTATGACAAAATGTAACTGTTTAACACATATTTTTTCCAAAAATGTACAGTTTGTAATTGGATCCACAGGAAAGTGCATCTTTTGATTATTACCTTCTATTATTATATGCCAATTATGAAAACTTTTCTAGGGATAGTTGCAAGAATTTAAGGAGTAGTATCAAATTAATTAAGGAGTAGTGGCAAGCACCTGTTTGCAATTAAGGAGTTGTGGTGCCATTATGTCTTAATGGCCTGGGGAAGACCCTGTTGTTTGTTTGCTTGAATGAATGGCGTTTTACGTCGATTTTAGCACATGTAAGCCATATATGACACTTTTTTTTTGTAGTAGAGGCAATCCTCTGCATTTTTCCTGGGTAGAACCAGAACCGTTATACCTCACATCCGTAAGAATCGACACAAGTTCATTTGACAAGTCGAGCTCCCATTGGGATTCGAACCCGCAGCGGTGAGAGGTGAGAAGGTTTTAAAATGGTTAATTATGTTTTTAGATTACGACCAAAGTGACGATGACGTCAGTGACGTCGCCCCAAGTGATGATGACGTCAATTACGTCTGAACAAGCAATTAGCAGTATCTTGCCTCCAACGAACAAAGTCACCTGGGCGTATGTCTTCGAAGGCATACGGTATCCAATATTCATGGCAGAAGAACCACAAAAACATCTACTAAACATACAGAAGATGACGTGTGATGCAGACGACACCTTCGTCTGTTCATACCCGAAGTCAGGTAGGGCTACTATTAGTTATTGCGTTTGTTACTGACCCCCTACAGAAATATGTGGGGTCAGTAAGGTTTATAGGGGGAGAGGCAATAGTCGAGCACCGTTTTTAAGGCAAACACCGATATTTAACCAGTTTTAATGAAGCGTCAACGTCATTGAGACGTTCGTGCAATTAGACGTCATGACGTTGACGTCACGACAGGTACAGTTTAAAAACATTATTAATTTACTTATTATGTTTGTTACTAACGCCTTAAATAACTGTTTGCAATTTTTTTAAACTCTGAATCGGAATTGTAGTCCATATTGTTTTAATGACCCTCTATGAAAAACCGACCCACTATAGAAAAATTGTTTGTCACCACATGACCGACCGCACTCAACCAATGAGATGCCTAAAACTATTTTTATGTTATTACTCCACTCCGTGTACTGTCACACCAGATAGTTATTCTTAAATCTTACAAATAAAAAAAATGGACACAAGGCAATCTTAAAGGGACATACGGCAATCTGGAGGTGTATATCAAGAATTAAAGTTATCGCCTGTTTTACTAATCCTGAATAATTTTGACTTTAAAACTTCTTGCATATAATTAAATAAAAAATTGAGATTTAAATTTTCTTCGTTATTTTATAATTTTTTTAAATATAGATCTAATTGATGTAACATTATCAGTAGTTAGTAATATGTAAAACTAATTCGTTCGAACTATCCTAATAATTAATATGTATGACTGAAATATGCAAGCTATGTAGAAAAACTAACGGGACGCCGCGAGTTTAAAAAACAACAACATATTGCCGTGTGTCCCTTTAACATTTGGAATAATTTGGGGGCTTAATAGCATCTAGCGTCTGATTCACCGGCGTTTCCAAAATCGCTTGTATATTTGCAAATCGTTATTACTAATCAGTTGAATATTAAAAGTAAATTCATTTTGTATCTTACTAATTTTGTTTATGTCGCACTTATAATATATTTAAATATATGCTAGATCTAGAATACTGAAGGAAAAGTGAAAACTCACATTTTTAATACCTTTTTATGAAAATATATGCAAGCAGATTAACGTTAACAGGATACTGGATTAATAAATCGAGGTGCTAATTTTAATGGTTAATGACTCCTTCAGTGTTTCCCTATAAAGGTAGGTCTACTAATTCTGTTCCCGTTCCGTACATGTACGATGTGCCCTACTCGATGATGATGTCATGCGTGTGTATAATCATTTATTTAACCTGGCTTTAAAGGGACACACGGCTATCTTGAAGATGTTATCAGACATTGAAATTATTTATCCAGTATGATTTTGGTTTTAAACCTGCTTGCATATAATTAAAAAAAGTAACTAAGTTTTTTTCCCCGTATTATTTTACCCTAGGTATAAATATATTGTTGGTGCAATAGAATCAGATGTTAATAATATGCAAAAACAACTTGCTTTATAGTTTTCTTGTAATTAATATCAGTGATTGAAGAAATCCAAGTTATGTAGAAAAAACGTGGGTTTTCAAAAAATCACGATTGCCGTGTGTCCCTTTAAAGTCTCAGACTGATGCCTTGCGTTACATGTGATCGCTTTAATATTAAATATTCGTCATGATCTTGTGAACATGAAATTACAAATAAAGACATTGCCTGCGTTTTAAATATAGGGTCTGAAGCTTTAAGGGTAATGGTCGACACAGTTGGCTGAGGGTTTTGTAGATTGGGATGATAACAAAGTATATCTCATCTTTAAAATATGCTTATGCTTTACCAAGAAGCCAGTCATATGATGAAATATATGCAACTGATAACTAAAATAATTGTAAGAAGATGCAGATTGATTATATAACACAGTATAACATCGACATGATACAACACAGTTAAAGGGACACACGGCAATCTTGAAGTGTTTGAAATGGGTGTCTCGATTTATATATCCAGGATCATGTTTACTTTTAACCTGCTAACCTTTAAATAAATACATTTTAAGTAATTACTATTTCGTCATATTCTACTATAAGCTTTAATATATTATTGGTGCATAAATATCAAAATCGAATAATACGCAAATACAATTTGCTTAATACTATTCTTATAATTATTATTGATGATTGAACAAATGTGAGTCTAGCGGGACGCCGTGAGTTTTAAAAAAATCAAAGATTGCCGTGTGTCCCTTTAAAGGGACGAAGGCGATCTGAAGAATTATGGGTACTCCTAATACGGACAAATCCATCATGATGTGTTTCAGTTGCATATTTAATGTGCATACGCATTAAACTAGGTCCCCATGAACCATCCCATTTAATTATTGTTAATGAAATAGTTGGGTGTAGAAAACTCGACGACTCGGCTAGTTTGTCTGGTATAAATCATTAGTATTAATTCATATAATGATTTAAGGCTATGATACAATTATATTGAGTCATTTATCTACACTGTTATTTAATATATGCATAAATGCTGGCAGCATGAACCCAATATTATTTTAAATTTATGATAGAACAACAAAAACACGCCGAGTCGTCGAGAACATGTTTATCAATAGTATGGACATTTCCTATGAACCTGAAGTACATTATGATATTGCTTGTCCCCAAATTACTCTTCCATATCGCCTCAACTTCATTTAAAATCAAACAATTGTTACTTAACAAACAGATAACAGTGTATCAATTCCGTGTCCACTACTGATCTTGCATAAAACACACCTCTTATCAAAACAAATAAACAACGTTATAAATATATTCGCACGCACGTCCGCACGCACGTACGCACACATATATGTTATGGGAAAAAGAGAATATGGACAGTTTCTGAATTGCTCTGCGCAAAGTAAGACTTTTTTAAAAATGCGCGGCATTATTGGAATTCTCAAAATGCGCGGTTCAATTCTGGAATCGTCCCTGCGCAAAGTAGGAATTTGGATCAAGTAGGAATATTTTCGTTATCGTCCGTGCGAAAATCAGGAATTGGGACAAGTAGGAATATGTTGGTTCTAGTTGTTAATTATAGTACTGACGAGACGGGCCTTCATCAATGCTGGATCTACTTGTGGCTCAAACCCTTTGCTTGCATATAAAGGAAAAGCAACGTGTGTTTCTCTACTCATTTCTTGTCCACCAATTACATAAGTATCATTCAAATATGCAAATATCATTACTAGCAATGCCATAAAATGGTCATTAATTTTCAAACGGTCTTTGGAAATGATTGTTTTTAGTAATTTTGGAAGATGACAGGTATTCTGGACAATTGGACAATTTGACTTTAAATATATTTATATACCTTATCAGTATAATACTTAAATACATATGATTATCACATCCAAATGCAATTATTACTATTATTATTATTATTATTATTATTAATAATATTATTATTATTAGTAGTAGTTGTAGTAGTAGCATAAACCCTGATGCATCTATTGTGTGATTTATGTGTTTGTTATTTGACGGATGTTCGATATGTGACTTCCTTTGCATATACAAGAATATGCGAAGGAATCTGGCACCTGCCCAGAGTCCCATGTTTTCAGCATTGTACCCAACACTTTAAACAACGTCTTTATTTCGCACTTCACTAATCTAACCAATCGTTGCAAAATTTATATTCCAGCTTGGTACTTCTGTTATTAATTGACGGAGCAAAAACAATACTTTTTTTACACATTTATTAACGGAATAAACTGTTTTTTGAAAAAAAAACACGTAAAGTCTATTTCAATTCAGTTTCAACTAAAATAAAATTGTGAGGTAAATAGTGAATGACTCGTTGATGTTTACTGTTAGAGTTATCTTCCCATAGTACAAATATGGCATGAATTTTTTGTACCCCACATCTGATCACATAGAACAAATATGGAATATGGATTTTTTGTACTCCACATCTACTAAATATAGATTTATTGAACTCTAGATACCAGATGCAGTGCAATATGAAACTAATACAGATATTTTGTATTAAAGCAATTGTTTTGAGTACAATAGTGGAAATATGGGATTGTCAAATGGGTAAAAAGCCAGAAAGAGATTGGTTGGATTTATACAGGCGTCTCGTCAAGTATGACTTTCACTACAACATTTACTCGGACAATAAAAACCCGTTTTGCACAATACACTGTTAAATAACTTTTTTTATTATATACCTAAATTTACAGGGGATTTTTTTTTTCAATCTCTTCTTGTTCCAAAATTTTGTTGTTGTTTTAACGCTTGTTTTTTTTTTAATTCATACGCAACTTCTCGGATCTCGGAACTCGGAACTTTCTCTCGATATTCGGTTTTTATCGTTGAAATTTCTACTGATATTTTTTAAAAATCCACCATCTTGTTTTGGACCGTCCAATATGATTTTTTTTCTTTTCGGGACGGTACAACGTCCAATAACAACATTAAGTATTGTACAATCACATGGTACAAATACGAACCGCTGATTGGACTGTAAATATAGGTATATAATAAAATATTTTTATTGTACAAGTCAATGTTGTGGCGAAAACCTGTATTGGACGAAACGAATACGCCGTCGAGTCCAATACAAGTTTTCACCAAAACATTGACGAATACAATAAAAAAAAATCCATATGGTACAGTTAACTGTATAATGACATTTTTATTATTCACCTATATTTCTTATAGATAAAAACAAGTTCAACAGAAAATAAACATCAACTAAAGTTTAGGTTTGATTTTTATGTTTAGAAAATACCAGTAATGTAAAAAGAAACAGTAGCTAAGCATACTGATATTACCAGATGTGTTTGTTTATTCGTTTGTATGGAGTTTTTTACAAAATTTTCAAAACACGTAAGGCTATTTATGACGTCGATTCTTTTTGTGGTAGAGGCAGACCACCCACTTTTCCTGTGTAGAACCAGTAATTTACACCTCCCACCATCCGCAAGAATCGACACTTCCTCACTTACAAGTCGAGCTCCCAGTGGGATTTGAACCTGCAGTGGTTAGAGGCGAGAAGGTTTACAACGCAACGTCCTTAACCCCTCGGCCACGGAGAAAAAATATAGTTTGTTCTTGCATATCGGACAACGATACCCACCATTTACGGGGACAGTGTATTACCATCTTACTTTATAAGGTCGAGATAAAATTCATACGTTCACACAAATCAAACGCTACTATGACTTCACGTGATTCTCAAAAGACGGTATTTTAAATCAGAGTTACCTTACCCTTAATGTCCAATACGGAAATACGAAATACAAATATCGGTTTCGGGACTGTTCAACTGTCCAATACGAAAAAAATATCCATTTTCGGGACGTTTCCGGTTTGAAGCGTACACTAACGGTATCTTATATACAGTCACATGGTACACGTGCTCGTTTTTAATTGGAATAGAAATATAGGTGGATAAAAACGCCATTTTTGGGATAAAATGGTGAAAAAAATAGTACAATTACTTATTTCTGGGGAAAATATAATTTGTATGTAAAAATCACATTTGTGCTTTCTATTGTACTATTCATAACGTACTATTAAAAATCTGAAACACACAATCCACACATTAAATTGAAAGTATACTTATTTTAAGGTTGAAACAAAGTACTTAAAGTACTGAATCTCGAACATCTTGGGTGGAATGAATGGGTTCACACAAGAAGAATTGTTGCATGAAAAGCATATGAGCAACATTGAGTATATGTATTTGATGGTAGAATGGTGACAACAACTGTGTGGAAATGTATATTTGTAACCAGTAGGAGTAGAACTGCCCACCTGGTCGGACAGGAAATGGATAAAGAGAAGACAACATTTCAGCAAAATTTCAGCAATACGTTTATCTCCGTTCAATTCGAATATATGTACATTGTAAAAAAAATCCACAAAAATGTAGTTACCTTTATTTTCGAAAGTGTTATTTTGAACTATTGTTCGGGGCGCTTGTTTCAGCCAAAGTTTTTCTGCAGTAACTCGAGCAATTTAAATAATACGTACATCAGTTATATATCATTAGAACTGGCATTTTTAGTATGGTAAATAAAACTACTTTACTTTTGAAAATCAGCTGAGAAATAAATATTTTACAGCCAAAATGATTATTTGATGGGGCTTTTCCTATGTAAATTCCTTGTTGATGGGACAGCAGAAAATTACAAAATGTCAAATAACTTCAGTAAAACTTGATATTTTGATATAAAACCTTCAGGGTGTCTTAATGTACTAATATCCAACAATTTAAAACTATTTTTGAATAAAAAATCTAAAAAAATATATTTTCCGAATTTTTCATGCAGCAGAATTTTGCATTGAAAATGACCCATCAACATCAACTTTCGCACATGAAATTTTTATTTCTTAACCGATTTTGAAAAGTAAGGTATTTTTATTTACCATTAAAAATGTCTGTTCCACTGATATATAACTTATATAGGTAGTAGATTAATTTGATCTTAAAAGTCCAAAAAACCTTTGGCTGAAACAAGCGCCCCAAAACAATAGTGTTCTCTCAGCTTCATTTCTTTCCACTGACCGTTCCATGGCGATAGCCTATTGTCAACCATTTTATGTTTGTGATGCCATAGCTTGCCTTTTATTCCTCTTTGTAATTGTTGCTTGTTTCTGTGCGTGTTTGTGATTGACTGTGGTCCTTGAATGCTACATTTCCTAGTAGATTTTCACATCTATTGTTACTTTAGCGTTGTTACACATACTGTTTGGTTATATTTCAGGAACTCATTGGGTCCTAGAAATTGTGACAATGCTTATAAGAGGAAAGGCCACGCATACGGCAAAGTACATGTTTGGGAACTCATTGGGTCCTAGAGATTGTGTCAATACTTAAAAGAGGAAAGGCCACGCACACGGCAAAGTACAATTACACATACTACTGTTTGATTACATTTCAGGAACACACTGGGTCCTAGAGATTGTGTCAATGCTTAAAAAAGGAAAGGCCACACATACGGCAAAGTACAATTTTATAGACATCATACCTGCAAATGATATAGACGACATTCCGTCGCCAAGAATATTTGCTTCGCACCTACGCTTTAACCAACTTCCGGAACAGGCTCGCACAAATAGGTCAAAGGTTATATATTGTTTACGAAATCCAAAAGACTTGGCAGTATCGCTGTATAATTTTACAAGCAGAAACAAACATACGCACTATGAAGGGTCATGGGATACATTTCTGGGAGATTTCTGCCAGGGAAAAGGTACGTTTACAGCCGGATATGCTTTATCTTGTTTTAAACCAATATGTTATCCGACTAACTCTACAAACTAGGACCTGTCGAATTAGGCTATAGTTTTAATCGGAGGACATAACACATTTCTACGATAATCAGAGGCATTTGTGTCTGTTTATAACAGTCTTTAGTTCTAACCACACATGGAATCTATCATGCGACTTATATGTTGTGGCTTGTAGCAATATATTTCTTAAACATGTTATTAGTGTTATTATATTTAATTTAACGCATTCCATGTTTATCATTTGGAAGATTATTTGCACATGACTAGACTTGTTGATCCACAAGTATGGTTCCCCTTTGAAATGTTTTTTTTATATGGCGCTGAGTATTAGATACAACCATACAATCTTCACACAGTTCCATATTCATCATGGTTTGATCACGTGACGTCCTGGGAGAATGCCAGAGAAATAGACGAGAAGTATCCGATGCTGTTTGTGTTTTATGAAGATATCCACAAGGTAAACTCTAGCTAAATATTATTAAAACGCATTACTGGGTTAAATGATATCAAAAAGGTAAACTCTGGCTGAATATGTTACAATCGTCTTACTGGGTTAAGTGATATCCACAAGGTAAACCTTTGCTGAATAGTTTACACCCGTCTTACTGAATTAAGTGATACCCACAAGTTAAACTATGGCTGACTATTTTACAAATGTCTTACTGGGTTAAGTGATATCCAAAAGGTAAACTCTGGCTGAATATTTTCAAACGTCTAACATGGTTAAGTGATATCCACAAGGTAAAATATGGCTGAAT
This sequence comes from Cyrtodaria siliqua, assembly GCA_037043455.1. Taxonomy (NCBI): domain Eukaryota; kingdom Metazoa; phylum Mollusca; class Bivalvia; order Adapedonta; family Hiatellidae; genus Cyrtodaria; species Cyrtodaria siliqua. The sequence goes on along the minus strand of JAWPHD010002110.1, from coordinate 259,149 downwards.
ATATTTTACACCTGTTTTTACTGGGTTAAGTGATATCCACATGGTATACTCTGGCGGAATAGTTTACACCCGTCTTACTGAATTAAGTGATACCCACAAGTTAAACTATGGCTGCATATTTTACAAATGTCTTACCGGGTAAGTGATATCCACATGGTAAACTCTGGCTGAATATTTTACAAACGCCTTACTGGGTTAAGTGATACCCACAAGGTTAACTCTCTTGCTGAATATTTTCAAACGTCTTACTTGGTTAAGTGATATCCACAAGTTAAACATGGCTGAATATTTTACTAACGCCTTACTGGGTTAAGTGATATCCACATGGTATACTCTGGCGGAATAGTTTACACCCGTCTCACTGAATTAAGTGATATCCACAAGGTAAACTCTGGCTGAATATTTTACAAATGTCTTACTGGGTTAAGTGATATCCACATGGTAACCTCTGGCTGAATATTTTGTAACCGGGTACGGGTAAATGGTGAATAATCGATTCCTAACCGTGTGTCCTCGATAGCTTGAAATTCGTCCCCGAATTTCTAGTGGAGTTAGCTCCAGGCCGGCTGTCAGACTTATTTTCATACTGTTTCATGCTAACAGACACGGTCCTGGATCCCGGAAGAGACCCATATGTAACAGGTGGTGAAAAAATCGTTCCTTAACCGGCACTCGAACCCAGGGTCTCTGGTTTACCGTACCAGGGCTTTAACCACTGAGCTATCGAGGACACACGGTTAGGAATCGATTATTCACCATTTACCTGTACCCGGTTACATACACCCCCACCAGATTGAAATTCGTCCCTGAATTTCTAGTGGAGTTAACTCCAGCCCGGCTGTCAGACTAATTTTCATACTGTTTTATGCTAACAGACACGGTCCTGGATCCCGGACGAGCCCCCAAATATAACAGGTGATGAAAAAATCGTTCTTTAACCGGGACTGGAACCCAGGGTCTCTGATTTACCGTACCAGGGCTCTAACAACTGAGCTATCGAAGACACACGGTTAGGAATCGATATTTCACCATATACCTATACCCGGTTACATACTTGTAAACGCCTTACTGGGTTAAGTGATACCTAATAGGCAAACTCTGTCTGAATATTTTCAAATGTTTTACTTGGTTAAGTGATATCCACAAGGTAAAACATGGCTGAATATTTTACTAACGCCTTATTGGTTATATCCACAAGGTTATTGGTTAAGTGATATCCACAAGGTTGAATATTTTCAAACGTCTTACATGGCTAAGTGATATCCACAAGGTAAAACATGGCTGAATATGTAACACCTGTTTTACTGGGTTAAGTGATATCCACATGGTAAACTCTGGCTGAATAATTTACTAACGCCTTATTGGTAAAGTGATATCCACAAGGTAAACCCTGGCTGAATATTTTCAAACGTCTTACATGGCTAAGTGATATCCACAAGGTAAAACATGGCTGAATATTTTACACATGTTTTACTGGGTTAAGTGATATCCACATGGTAAACTCTGGCTGAATAATTTACAAACGCCTTACTGGGTTAAGTGATGTCCACAAGGTAACTCTGGCTGAATATTTCACAATCCTCTTACTGGGTTAAATGAAATTCACAAAGGCAAACATGGTTGAATATTTTACAAACGTCTCACTGATTTAAGTGATATCCACAAGGTACACTTTGGCTGAATATCTTACAAACGCCTTACTGGGTTAAGTGATATCCACAAGGTAAACTCAACTGAATATTTTACAATCGTCGTTCTGGGTTAAGTCAACCTCTGCACATTCAGAGGCCACATTCAGAGTCAAAGCTACGAGGCTAGCGTTCAGTTTCAGGAGGTTGGCTGGGAAAGGACGTAGTGATGAGATTTTTTTAAATTCATATTTAAAGCTTCTTTGGTATAATTTACATACAAAATTATCAAAAAAGGCTAGGACACCACACTTTTTTTCCCACTAGACGTCATTGAAGAAGGCACATATTTCTAACTTCAAAATTTCACTAAAATGAGGAAAATTATAGTCATTGAACATTTATACATTTGTTTTTCATAACATTACGTTTATTGAAAACAACGATTAATTTTCGATTACATATATACATATCTTTCAAATCATACAAAAACAGTTGTAATCCTCATTCGTCTTTTTACTTTAAAAAGCAAACATATATGGACCGTAAAATTAATTCAAGATAAAAAATTATGTCTAATGATCAACTTTTTTTAAAACTTGTATATGTCAAGGTCCTATGAAATTTCTTTTCAAAACAAGTAAAAAATATATAGGTCACCAGGCTTCTAAGATTTTTTATTAACAATTCTTTAAATTACACCCATTTTGGAGTTATTTTTGACATTTTCAATGTAAAATACTATACACACAGTATTAACATGGAGATCGAAAATAAAATTAGCTCAGTATCTACTTTATATATGTATTCCACTACTGTAAGAAAACAAAAATCGTGATTTACCCCATATTTTGTTAACAACAAAAATGATCACAAATGACGGAAAAAATATGGAAAAAAAAAATTGCTTAAAATTTGGTATGTTACCATCTTAAATCCTACATTATATCATATCTACTAGAATGGGAAAAAATGAAACAATTCTGTTGTTCAAATAAAACTATGATTTAAAAAATAAATGTTAAGACTTGAAGATGTCAAAACTTGCCCCAGTCCTTAAGTTGTTTTATAAGTTTTATGGCTAGTTAGGGTTAGGGAAATGTTACAGCAGACAAAAGCTCCGCCTGAAGATTAGAATACTTTTATTTTATCTTACCACAGAAAATGCTCTAATCTTTTAAAAGTGGCACTGAAATGGAAATGTAAGAACGCCGACTAAAATACATACACTGCTTGACCAACCTGAGTTGTGATATAGTATTAGTCCATTTCTTCATCCTCGATCATACACCATTGCATAGAGTTATGATTCAAACTGATGCAAAACTAGATTTCGTTTTAATAATAAGGTCTTATTTGCGACGTAAAATATGTAGGTAAGTGGGTATATATAGCACTTGAATCAATTATACATTTTTGAAATTTGTTGAAATCACATTTGTTTTACCTAGAAATAAGTTTCCGTAATTCCGATTGCTAAGGGAGATCCTTTTGGAAGCAACACGCACATCCAAGATAATAAGTCTCGGTTTATTGAGTCTGTTCATGAGAGGTAATGTAAGAAGCAACACCTCTCAAGTCCCTAGCAGTGGTTAAGCGGTATTCTACGTCAACACCACCTATATTGGGTTCGTAGATACAAAGGACAGTAAGTACACTAAAGTTATGATCGACAATCTCGATGGACAGCTTCGTCTGTTATTGAAAGTGACGAAGCTGTTCGGATTGTGATAATAAACTTTAGCTGAACTTTAAATGTTTTGTATTTACCGAACCTAAAAAATGAATTTCGGTTGGTCTACTATCCATTGACCTAGGATACGGGTTTATCTTGATGGAGTGGATATAACTGCTGAAAACGCAGTCAATGCTTAATTGGAATCACGATGAGGCAGGGGTGATTATTTGGTTCACCCTAAAACCTAGTTAAAAACAGCCGTATGTTTACCATTGACCGTTCCAATACTGGACTTTTATTATCTACCTTTTATGTTTGTGGTATCATATTCTTTGTTTCTATTTATTCTGGTAAACTTCTTTTTTGGTTGACTTCGTTCTTTGACTACTACATTTATTGTTCGACTTTTATATCTACCTTCGTAGAATTAAAAAAAAGCTTCCAAAGACAAAGATATACGTTTCATCCTTCAGAGCGAGTAAACACATACACCGACATGCAACTTAGTAACAATGATATGAACCCGTTTTGCATTAAGGTAAAATCGGCGCAATAGCTATGAAACTAATCGGAGACGCCGCTAGAAATATAATGCTATGTACACAGCCATGTATTGTTACTAGAACCGTATGTTTCGGAACTTTTTGTATATAAAAGCAGGTTCATACCGATACAGTTTTAAATTTTGTCTCATCTGTCGAGTTGTAGAGAAATGTCTGATTGTATAGGTGAATATAATTTGACCAAGTCACCTCTGCGGTCGTGGGTCATGTCTCGGCTACAAATTCATGAAAGCAGGTGATTCTCTTTGGGTAGCCAGAATTCCTCCACTAATGAAACGTGGCAGGCAAATATTTCTATAAATGTCAAAAATTGGTACTCATCCTAAATAAATCAACTCACCAAATGAATCCACATGTATCAAACACCATTTCTTATTCAGTTCAGTATTTTTCTACCAATGTTCCTGATATAATCTACATAAGCTCCACGTCTCTTTTGATGCTGCAATATTAATAACGACCGCTTCATATTGGCAATACTTTTCAGCAACGGTGATTTATGAAAATAAACAAGAAGAGGTGTCATTTGTCAGTTGTTAAAAATGTGTCTTATAGTCGTTAATAGTAACCCCAGTCAGACGTTCAATGTGTATTACTTGTTTAATATATTGTCGAAATAATAACATAATAATTTAAAGTGTGTTCACTATTGTATGCCCAATATCAAATGATAAAGCAGCAGGGTTTGACATTAACAGTTGTCCCCTTGTCCTGTGCCATGTAGATTCTACTGGGGACAAGTTAATTGGCCCAGGTGACCTGTCCTACTGACAACTAAATTTTATAACAAGAAATGAATTTTACATCTTTAAAACTTGTGACTGAAAAAATCTTGTTTTCATTGGTGGAATGCAACTGAGGGAATTAATGTCACTTTCATGATTGATCTTGTTTTGTGTATCACTTTTACATGAAGTGCAGGGACAAGTAAATTTGACTGGGGACAAGTAAATTGTGTAAATTATTTGTCCTATGGATAATATCAAACCCTGAGCAGTGTCACAACAGTATTTATCAGCTATTAAAATGTTCACCTCCATTAAATTTTTATGAAAAGCAGGTAAGTATCATGGGTGATTTTTATTATCTACAATATGTAGTAACTTAAAATCCCTATCCCGACATCACCAGGCACATTTTACAACACATATAGACATAGAACGTTTCCAAACCTGCTGACGACGAGGTATATATATAATTTACATTTTTCTATAATCCAAACTCTATAAACACAAAATAAACGGCTTTAACCAGCCAGGCCGAACCCCAAACCTGATACGTCGAATTAAGAGTTGCCTACTCATAATTCATATTAAGCATTTTAATTACGGGTATTTTAAGAACCCGTGAGCAAAGCATAACTTTTAATCGGTACATGTACATTATTATATGATCTGAACACCAGGGATAAAGTTTTGATAAACGATGTTGTAGTGTACATTTGTCTTTATTATTTGGCGGGTTAGTTTCTTTAGGTCCTAAATGTTTATATTAAACATGTTTCAGAATACAGAGAAAGAAATCCGTCGTATTGCCGATTTTCTTGACGTTCCTGTCGACAGCTACATGATGGACGTCATAATAAACAAAACTAGTTTACAGAGCATGCGCAGCAAGCAAATCCAATATCATCCGTATCCGCCGGAAGTCATGGATGCGGACCACAATGAAATTCTTTACAGAAAAGGTGACCATTTATAATTATTTAGCATTATCATTTTTTTAAGTAGTGTGTTTAATGTTCAACTTTAACTCATACACTTATTGGACATTGCGAATATACAGTTTTCGATTAGGTTGCATATTTACTAAATGTGTTCAGTTAAACTTTTTTTTTCTCAGTTACATATTATTTATTCTTCTCATTGAAACCGCATAGTATGTATCAGTTTGTTCAATATGTCAATATCTTGTTGGTGTGGACACATAATGTTTTTAGTTGACAGTTTTATTTAATTAAACGTTTTGATAGAAAAGGGAATTTTTTAGAATCTTTGTTCTACATGGCGCATTTTCTTATTTTTACCTTTATATTTTTTAATACACGCCAATCTTATGGCTTAGTTGAAGTGGGATATATTTAAACTGATTTTGACTGACACATATGTCTAACTTAAGATTATGTTGTATCTTTTTTTCCAGGAGAGGTAGGAGACTGGAAGAATTGGTTTACTCAAAAGCAAAATCAGAGTTTTGATAAACTTTACGACGAAGCAATGAAAGACACGTCACTTAAATTTAAGCACGAGATTATATAGGTCCGGGAGCCAGATTATAAAGAAGATGAGTTATTTCAAGAACTCTGTGTAAATATTTATGTTAAAAGGACTAAACATTATGTGCCGCTTTTGTTGGTTTACGAAAGCATTTGACTGGGTCGCCAGAAGATAAAAACTGTTTTCGGTTCTGCGAAAAAGAAGACTGTTCTAATACATTCAAATTATTTATAAAAATGTTAATTGAATTGTGTTGGATTTTATAGTCGCACCAACAGCTAAGGTCATATGGTAACTTTTCTAGCTTCCATTGGTGGAGGAAGACCCAATGTGCTCCTCCGGGCAATTTTCGTGCACGGGCGGGCACCTGGGTAGAATCATAACGTTCCGTAAGCCAGCTGATCTGGATAGCCTCCTCACATAAAGATACCAAGGTCAATGAGGGATCGAACCCACAAAAGTGAGTGACAAGTGATTTCAAGTCAGAGACTCTAACCACTCGACTCGGCCACGGAATAGAAGAATGGCTGTGAACTAAGTAAACAATTTCAAAGAGTAGACTGAATTATGTACATTTATCACCAGGTACTGCAGACATGTATAACTGTTTAATGCTGATGATGGAACATTATTATCAGATACTGTAGTATGATTTTAAACCCAAATTGGTGTGTTTTATCGGTGTTGTACTATATATATTGAAGTTCATAGACAGCATTGATAAAACTCAACGTGCTTTCTTTAAACATGGTGAGATGTTATCTAGATCAAAAAGAATGGTTATACGATGGTATTTTTTTTATTAATGATGTATTGTATTTTTCATGTCGTTTTTTGATGTTTCAAATGTCAAATGCACTAGCAGGCAATGCTGCAATTGTATTGCGTCCAATGCCTAATAATGTATATTGTAAGTTGTTTGATACACAAAAAAAGAACAAGTTACGCATGTGAACTATTCATGAATGCAACAATTGATTCATGTAATGCAGCATTATTAAGTGACTGGTGGTTAACAGCTGACAATGGTAAATGAAGAACTGATGCACAGAAAATATAGTAACAAGAAAAAAATGAAGCACAATATTAAATATGTGACACCACAAACAAAAGTGAACTGGGAGACCGCCTTAGAACGGTCAGTGGTATAAAAACGAAGTTGGGGAGTTAAATCAGATTATTGGGTGCACCAAACCTGACTCTTACCATCATATTATCATTCCAATTTAACCGGACATTGGAAATATTGAAATCCCCGTAAGGCTGTATACCGTAACAAACAAATCAACATTAAAAGGCAATATAGGTAAATCACAAAGATGATATTTATGTGAATATAAAAAGCATAGAAAGCCACAATGTTAGTTCTCATCGACTTTGCAGAAGCCAGTGCAACAAGAGAATAAACAGTTAAAGGCGCGGCAATGCAATATTTAAGACACTAACCTTCCTGTTCAGGATCTACATCCTGTCGCATAATCAAAACAGCAAACATAGTGCGAAATGTAAATTGGCCATCCACTAAAATAACAGTGTTACATCTTCTAAACTGTTTGTTAAAGATTGTATGAAAATGATCACGATCAAGGATCTAACGAAGTTTGTTAATAACACCACTATACGAGTCCGGTTGAGACAGTCCTGGTTGCCGGGGTAGAATACAACCACTGCAAACACATGCAGAGGGGTAGAACCCCCATCCCCATTCACAATCATTTTGTTATTTTTTGTTCATACTCATTAAAGGTCTTCATCTCATGGCCCCTGCATTGTTGCAGGTGCCATCTCGCTCACTTCACTAAGAGCAATAAACGTGGCTCCAGCGTAAATGGACTGTCTACAATACAATTTGCAGCAACTCTGCAGTTCAGGGTGAGAAGGTTCTAGGCCCGTTCTCCATATTTTATCGATGCACATGGAGGATGAGCCTGGCATGTTCATTCCTGTTAGGCGCCATATCACCTTTCATGTGTTATTGCGCCTTAAAAAACCCCAATTCAATTCAATTTAATTGTCGCAAAATAGTTTTTGAGTTCTGCTCAACCCGGGGCTAGATGGCGTGAACGGAAGCAAGCATTTTTTTTTACTACCGTTCATGAACAGTCTCAATCAAACCAAACCGAGACTGCATATTTTTTGTATTTATCGTGTTCGGCGATTTCCAAATTTCGTCTTTCATACTCACTTTACTTTTAAAAGGAGATCACGGTTACCATAATACAATTTTGCAAAGGGGTTTCGAAGATAATGGTAACGGTAGCCCGGAGAAGCGTTTTAGTTATACAAAAGTTACGAATGGTAACGTCCTGAACTCGACTACAAGCTCTAGAAAAAACAATAAGTTTAGAAACAAATAACCCGTAATATGTTGCGGCCCAGAGAGGAAAAACTAAAGAGAAAAAACTGACAATTTTAAAATTGAAATCATCTCTTTTGTCAAAAATTGTGCTTATTATTTTTTCATTTTCGATCGAGAGATGCAAATGGAGAAAAGAAGCGACAGTCTCAGAAATGGTAGCTGTGTTCGAGTGAAGTTCTTTAGAATATATACTATTAATCACATTAGAAAAGGAAGAATTGTCAATTTTTATTATCATCTAGATAGCAAGAGGTGTTATTAAAAGCATTTGCATGAGTATTTAGCTAAAGGCTCAACATGAACATGAAATCTATATATATCAATCCGAAAGAAATCTGCGACGTGCACAGTTAGTACCCATTGGGATACAATCATTTTGTCTATAAACAGTAGTTCCATACCTGATGAATAGAAATAGAAATGCTTCACTTCACATACGTCTTGATTATGTCTTGCCAAAATGAATTATTGATATCGCAGTATTTGTTTATTATACCAGTAACTTGATTTTGTTGTACATAAATATGTATTTTGAGGATATTTCAATACATAAACTTGTGTCATGTAAACTGTTTTTTGAATATCTTAACAAATATCAGATATATTTATTTTTATTTATAATACATATATTACATGTGTTTGGGCCGGTGGACTTTATCTCAAATAAACATTAGATTATAATTTTGCATTGTGGCCTTTAAATATATTTTGGCACCAATACTCTGAAATACGATCGCGGAGCCTGTTGTATTTTTTTTTTCATTTTAAATGTTGGATGCATTTTTGTAATTGCTACCGTCAAATGCACGTGTCTTTTTACCCTGATTGTTGATTTTCAACTAAATTTTAAATATGATTTTCGCTCGATTTATTCTCTTTTCTTAAACAAAAACGAGGCGGCAACAGGGCTACCACATTGAAACGGTCAGTGGCAAAAAGGTGGCTGGGGGTTTAAAACAGGTTCTAGGGTGCACCAAACCTCTCTCTAACCCCATTGTCATCCCAATAAAATGGCACAGTGTAAATGAAGAAATCCCCGCCATTTTATATTCTCTAAAAAACACTGCAGAATTAATAGGCAATATAATTAATATAATACACAGAATGTTTGTTTCAATACGCCGTAGAAAGAGTTCAACAATGAGAACAATGGTTACGCACGTGTCACAGAGTTACTGGTCTTGATTATTCAAAACTAGCAGCATTCTAGCCATCACGGTCTATTTAATGAACGGTTCCCGATCATCAACAACTTTATGTTGAAGGACTGTTTTTATAAGATCTCGGACGAGTTTGTTTGACAATAAGCACAATACATATAAGTATGTATTACTGTTTAGTGGTCTTGATTATTAAACAATAAGGAAATGTAGCTGATTAACTTTAGTAAATAGTTTCCGATTTTCACCGAATTTGATTTGGAGATTTTTTTACATAGGCTCGACGTTGAACAATCAAACGCATGCATAACAGAATTATTACCCTTTGAATATGTCAGGGCATTTTAGTTTGTGAACATGAAAACTCAAGTCAACAGTTTTAGAATGGTTTATCAGAAAAAGTATACATAAACTCTCAAACTACTTTAGACTAGTGTGTGTGTGTGTGTGTGTGTGTGTGTGTACATATATCAACATCTTATTGTGCGTCAAATTCCAAGTCAAGTGTTTTATGTCAAGGGTTGTTTGGTTTATAACCCGGATAATGGAGTGAATGTATGTATTCTGAATGAACATTGTATGTCATCAACACTTACAGGTTATTGAGAGCCACTAAATAGACAGAGACGAAGGATACATTTGAAAATCCGTAGATCCCTCGAGTTCCTTAAAAAGAACCAATGTCTCAAGATTCTCCTTGGGGCGAAAACCATCGTGGAGGATATTGCTGTCTTCGGTAAAGACATTTTTTTTCACGATAGGAATCTTGAATCACGGATGATAAGATGTAGAGAAATAGGAATTAAACCCAGACAAAACTGAAATATTTTTCGGTTGCAACCTTCTCACATTACCAGGTCTCAGAATGGATCCATTAAGGAAATCAAGGAAATGCCTCCCCCAATCTCTAGGTACGAACACGAAACCGTGCTAGACATTATAACCTACCAAAAGAAGTTTGCCCCAAAATGGGTCGATTTGACAACTCCTCTAAGGTAATCTTAAGGTAAAAATGTTGAATTCAGCTGGGACTGGCCCCAAGAAGCTGCATTGCAGAAAATTAAAAACATCATTTGTTGTCAGTGCCCTGACCCTGTTTTAGCTTATTTTGATACCAACAAAGAGGTCAGTCTCATGTAGATGCCTCAAAGAATGGTATGTCAGATATTCTTTTCAACAATGAGCCATCTGTATGCTTTGCCTCTAAAGCAGGTTAACTATGCGCAAAGAGAAAAACACAGCACATTATGCAATACTGTTTGGGTGTAAAAGGTACCATCAGATTGTATATGGTCACCCAATATAAAGTCCATCATTTAAGAACGGTTTACACTTAGCACCTATCCCCCACTCCAATATCACCCTTTTCCAGACCCCGAACAAGACCGAAAATGTGTCCCAAAACGTACATAATACCAGATCTGGCCGTGCTATTAAAGCACCACAAAACTAAGTTTGTGAAAATTATATTGTGATTCATTCATTGCAGTATTGTTAATCTCATACCTGTTTTGTGATGCATTCATTATTAGAACAATATTAAGTATTTCGTAAACTTTGAACAACCTTAAAAAAAGAGAAACAGTTATTATTAAAGCTACACAATCCCGATAAAAGGCACACTAGACTGAACAAATCTAACGGTTATAACGCATGTTGTACTAAGTGATTACTGTATACGTGTGGGTTCATATATACAACATGCGCACTACCTAAATTCGATGAATATTAATGAGTAAGGCGGTACTGTATGAGACGCTTCGGGTACTTTGTGAATCGACCACTGGTCTTATAACGGGTATAAAAGCGCGTTTTAGCAGACGGCATTTTACCATTGAACTGATGAGACCAGTCTTCAGTAGAAAGACCTCATAGGAAATACAAGTCATTAGAAATTGAAAATGAAGCTAAAGATGTACTTACTCAAACAACAGTATAAGTCCATATTTATATATAATCCAAAACAATACCTATAATTAAACGTAGCGGCCTTTTAATAAAGACCCTTTCCAACTATCCCGTTGCATCTATACAAATAATCCTCCATTTTTATGTGTGTGTGTGTGTGTACTGTATATTGACACAAAACACAAGGGAGACATTGTTTGTCAAAATTGGAATATTGGTAGAGGCTCATGACTAATGGTAAAGATGAAGATACAGTATTTGTTATGTGAAGTGTTACGCATGCATGGTTTACACATATTAGTAGATTATAAATCAACATATTTTAAATAAATTCCTCTTAATTTATGCATGAATTGAAATTTTGAATTGAAAACTAAAATGGATGGAGAGACACAGAGAGACACACAGAGACATAGAGAGTCAAAAAAAGGCAGAAGGAAAGAGAGAAAGAGAGAGAGACACACAGAGAGAAAGAGAGAGACATAGAAAGAAAGAAAGCGAGTGGGAGGAAGGGAGGGAGGGAAAAGAGTGAGAAAGTGGAAGAAGGAAGAAGGTGCAGAAGGAATTGAGACAGAGAGAGAGAGAGAGAGAGAGAGAGAGAAAGAGAGAGAGAGAGGGATAGAGAGGGAGAGTTTCTATATAGTCATAAACATAGGCGTAAGAGCCGGAGGACCCCACACCCCAATGTTTCGGGGTTGGCCCCAATATTGATGTTTTCACGAAACAAAAAAAATGCAACACAAAATGTATGAATCGGCAATCCGAACATTAAAATTCTGATTGATCAGATTTCAAAATCAAAGAAAATATGAAAGATGTCAGCTTCCGTCTGTATGACAGGGTAAGTGTAAACTAAAAACCGAAAGTTTAAGTATAACTATTAAGTTCAAATACTAGTAATTAACCTTTCGTAAGTTTACTTATTTAAATCTTTAATTTTCTTTAATCAAGTTCAATGATTTTTAAAGTCATTTTAAATGAAAACAGGTCCGTAACCGTAATTTAACTGAGGCATATCGCTTATGTTGTTGTCTGGTGGCATTAACTTCCCTCTCCACCCTGGATTTTGTCAATGTGTTGCATTTCCCCCAGGGTCCTTATATACTAGTATATAGTTGTTTTTATGTAAAGTATGTACATTCGCAAAACTCAACCAAGGCAACTGCCTCTGTGCCCCAGTGAAGCTACGGACCTGAAAAAGCAATATGTTAAAAAGCAATGGGTTATATTCACGGTGGACAGACGTAACGGACCCTGACTGCTCAAAACAGCGTTACCTTGATCCTGGTTGCTCATGTAAAGGACCCTGACGGGTAAAAATACGTAAACTGTTGGATGTGCTGTTAAAACATATTTAATATTTCTTTACAATAAGACACTTTTTAAAAATGATCACACCAACGGAACACTAGATGCATTTGTGTGTCTGAATTTATGAAGAACGGGTTATAAAAACAGTGGTTTAGATGTGAAAGAACGCGCACTGTTTTCACACTGACGCGTAAAAGTGCGTCTAGTTCTAAGAAAATTGTGTTTATTTCAAAAACGGAGACTGCTATTGGCATATGCTATATCTGGAATTATGTATGTTCAGCCATAACATCCATTAGACGTATTTAATACATAATACTATCTACCGATTGCCAGAAGCGTTAAGTTTTTGTGCATTGCAATGGCACCGGATCCTGTTTGCTTCTGACACAGGATCCTAGCCGGTAGTTGAAAATATACATCTTAAAAAAAAACGACTAGATATGTTCCCCTTTTCGAAATATCTCGTTCTGATATCAGCGGTGGAAGATAAAGCTGCGACATTTTCAATTGGGTGAGGTTTGTGCGGTGGTCAACTTATGGAAAAAACAATGTGCTGAGATATTTTAAAGATGTTCACATTTAACGAGTTTTCACCCTCCAAACTTCGGCGAGGAACTCGTACTCTTCAAGGGGGCTGGCGTGGTCTAGTTGATAGCACGTTGGATTTGACCCGGATGAAACCTTGTCGCCGCAAGTCAATTTCTTTTGTGTATTATTGAGTAAAACATGTTCCCTTAGTCCAATCCGTCGGATTGGTATGTACACCGGTTCTGTGTTTCGGAGTCTATCCTTGGAACAATTTGCTAATATATTAGATTAGGGCAAGTTCTCGGATTTTTATGTATCCTTCCTTTCTTTGGGGCGACCGGCTATAAATATTCAATATAATGTCTTGAAAAACAACATTCAGTTAAATGTTATGTGATAACCTTTTCAAATCATAGGATGACTCCGATGAGGGTGCTCCCCTCGAAATGCGCTAGTGTCTTAACAAACAAAAGTGGCAACATTCTCAATACAACTTTCTCTAGAATTATATTATATGTATAAAATAATGAAAACTTGCGAATTCAAAGTGTAAAACTTGTAATTGACATTTTCCGTAAGTATTCGGAGATTATAAACGAAAAGCTAAGCTTTTCTATAGGAGGTATTCAATGTATTACATTACGCAGTTATATTAATTAGTGAATAAATGTACATTAAGAGTTATTTTAAACAAAGTATCTAAATAAAAAAAAAATCTTATTTGTTGGCTACAATAAAGGTTGCCTCTTTATACGACATGTCAGGTTACATTATGCCAACACTCATGTATATAGTCTACGTCATTAGTGGTTCACATTGCTGCATTTGTATTACTTGTAATATTTGATTTTTTATTCATTGATGTATTTTGTTTTTAAATATCATTTATGATCAAATAAGTGTTACCTGTTAGGGGCTTAGCTAGAGCGTTGCTAGTGTGGTCCCGGGGCAAACTACATGAACTTGTTTTATTCCCAGATCGCTGTGGTTCGTTTTTGGGAGTATTTCCCACTATTTTATATCTTATTTGACGCTGACATGTTGGTGATATAGTCTGAATCCTTATATCCTCTCGCCCCTCGTTTTTTTTGTTTTTGTTTTTTGTTTACTTTTTTTATGTATTGTTTTTTTTTTTAATTTTTTGATTTTGCCTGCACACAGCTGCGTGCTCTAAGATAATGCCTTTTGAATAAACTTTTTTTTATATAAAAACTGTTTGAGGTCGTTGTCGTGTAAAACGGCGACAAAAACCGTCATGCAGCGCGCTGCGGGGAAAGCAAGTTTGGTTTATGTCTACTACAGGCCTATAATTTATTTTAGGGTACTGTCGACGGAAGACAGGTCACGAAGAAAGAATTATCTCAAGGCGCAAACGTATATACACGAGGTCCGGAGTACATTTGTTAAGTCTTGTACCTTGTATGTAGCCAAACTCACCACCAGATTATATCACTATAACAAGATCACACCCTCTACATTCATAACCGATATAATAATTCAATATTGGGCTGTTCTTTTTTATTTTGCATCATGCTGTCGCATGAATGATTTTAGTAGCGGTGGTCCACAGTGGTGAGGCGTTGTTTCAAGTTCACCGCTACGGTCGTGGGTACGAATCCAGATCGTTCCCAGATTTTATGAGGCATTCAGTACTTGTCCTACTTATGAAAAAGTCGGTGGTCTGCCTCCCCCACGATCAAATCGACCATCATATATAACCTAAAATGTGCTGAAGGTGACTTAAAACGCGATGCAACCAACAGATGTTTTTTATTGTTTGTTTTGGTGGAGCCAAAGTCCCGATCGTCGTTTTCTCTTTAATCTGAAGGTATATAGAAAACAATCTATCAACCAGGATCCGGTGCCAGTGGTACGGATTGTGTCTGTTGCCCTTTACGTGGTCCCGCCTTAATTTCATGAAGCGATGGATGGGAAAGCTTATATTTAGCAGGGTTTTATAAGGGATATTTCGACAATATTTTTTTTTTTTTTTTTAAAAAGTACTGAAACATTGCAATAACCTATTTAAAATATGTATTAAATGTTTTAATTTTACAATATGCAAACAACTTTTAAAGCCCACATTAAGGTTTTATTTCATACCCCAGCCAACCCTGTTTTCCCCTCTTGGAGAAGGGGTCTATGGGGTATGAAGGTTAATACTCGGACCACGTAATGCAGAATCTCACGCATTTTTTACAGAGCAACCAGGGTCCGGTGCTCTGAAATTTAGACGTGATGTAAATATTTGCAGATGTTTAGGCTAAACATTTATCTTTATTAATAAAGAACAACAGCAGTAGCAAACTAATTTGGGATCCCATTAAATCAGTCAGAGAAAACATATGGAAGTTTGACTTTTTTAAGTCATCAACTGTGTATCGACCGGTTTAGAGTAAATTTGTTTCATCTTCTTAGGAATTATTCTGCATTTGTTGTACATAAAGAATATATATTTCGAAGGATATGATATTCAAAAGTTCAGATAATGTATCTTTATTTTCGAACTTTTTGACACCAGTGTCCATTTTCCCTCTGTTTTTACTAGCCAGGGTCCGTTACAAGTGCAACCAGGATCAAGGTAACGCAGTTTTGAGCAACCAGGGTCCGTTACGTCTATCCACAGTGATCCTTCGCGATTGAGCATATTTATGTAAAGTAACTTAATTAATAAGACATTGTTAATCGGCCTCCGTAGCGCAGGAGGTTAATGCGCTGTCTTAGTTGTTTTCTCCGTTGCGGACGGGGTTCTAGCCCGAGCCTTAGCACTTTTTAAAACAATTTTTTTTTTATGAAGAAGTAGTATTCAAATGCCTTTCAGACTCATCAGATTTAAATATTAACAAACATATGCATAATAGCACGCACACAAGCACGGCTTACGCACGCATCCACAAACACGCTCGCACGCAAGAACGATCTTTTATTTTCTAGAATTGACTCTTATTATTTTCCCAAGACCCTCCGGAATTGAAACGTGTAACTGAAGGATAGACGGATGGGCGACCTTCATGTGTATACCCCTTCCCCACATCCTAGAAACTACTATTTGCGAGAAATAAAATTGCTGGTCTTTTTCCAACAAAAGAAAATTCCATATATATAATTAATTTGAACAATATCCTTCAAGTGTCCCATTGTAAACAATAATTTCTCCCTATCCCGAGTCAACACTTGAGCATGTATTTCACGTTACATACCATTGGCTACCGATACACGCTCTCTGTATATGTATACATGTATAATATGTGTGTGGTTTTGGATTATTTCAAGGATATGATAGGAAATAAGTATATACAATATATGGAACATATGTGAAATACGCGGGTAAGTGTTTATAATTCTCTACAGAGTGATGTATTTACGCATTTTACTTGTTCATTACAAACATGTATATAGTTACATTGCACGCCATTGAATATCCTCATCGAGTTGAACAGTATGTAGTTATCGGATATCTGAGCAAATTGCTATATAAACGTTTAGGCTTATATACCCGTAATCGCTGGGTGGTACAATTCAAAGTTACCGAAGCGTTTATCACGCCTATTATGCAAATGCCTCTACCTACGCTACGACAATATACCAGCCTAAACAATGTAGACAACACATCCAGCAAAGGACTTCATCTATAGGCGTTATTATGTTTAAAAAAACTTGAAATTGTATTATTTTATCGGGATTGTGTAGCTTTAAGCTGACACATTTGTTCGTCAAACGTCCTGTGATTAGTTGAGAAAATTATTTCAGTTATTATCAACTGAACAAAAATGTGTGTGGTAGTGTGTGGTAAAACAACATAATGTAACAGCCAGTTATACACATGTAAAGATGTGGTAAATCAACATAATGTAACAGCTAGTTATACACGTGTAAAGATGTGGTAAAACAACATAATGTAACAGCTAGTTATACACGTGTAAAGATGTGGTAAAACAACATAATGTAACAGCTAGTTATACACATGTAAAGATGTGGTAAAACAGCATAATGTAACAGCTAGTTATACACATGTTAAAGACTCAACCCTCTGATGTCGGAAAATGTGAAGAATTACTGGTATAGAGTACATTCGTTATTTCATTGTAGTGACATTTAATTTAGGATAACTGACACAAGTACCAGAAGAACTGAACTGAGATTATACATTTTTACAAAAAGAGAGATGTTTAAAGATGGATTACTCTTACAAGAATGTTTAGGATTTAAGATACCTGAGTTGTATAGCATTTTATCACATGAAACTGCTTGTATTCCGTATAATATACTCATTACGTATTTCCTTATATTAACCATGTGTAATACAAGGCGAGCTAAATTTCAAAATTCAAAAATTCAAAATTTCAAAAATTCAAAATTCAAAATTTAAAAAATTCAAAATTAAAAAATTCAAAATTTCAAAAATTCAAAAATTCAAATTCAAAATTTCAAAATTCATGTAATAAAAAGGATCTGACCCTCGTTATTTCATACAAAATTGTATTAAACTCGTCCAGGATTTTGTTATTAAACTCGCCAAATTCCTGAACTCGTTTAATAAAATTTTGTATGAAATGACAACTCATGTCAGATCCTCTATATCTATCACTTGTATAACATATATACATGCTAGTATTAGTAGTATTAGTACAAAAATCCATCAATACTACTTTGCTCTGGAGAAAACTTGTTTCACTCTATACACAGAATAGAAACATGAACAGAACTATGCAGATATGTTATTGAGATTGACGAGGTATTAAAGTGCGCGATAGACGTCACGTTTGTTAACCGTTAATACATTATTCTAAAAAATATGTATGTAAACAAATAATTACGTTGTTAGATTCCAACAAGTTTTAAATTGTGAAAACAGAATGAAGATGTATATTTTCTTCGCTTCGTTTGATGTTGAGAGATGAGCATACACTGTAAATTGTGGGAATTTGTATTAGGTCATACTACACCATTTCGTTTTACATAGCCCTACATTATAGCTCTAAGCTCTGTACTGTGTTCCCTAATATAAGAAGCTATATTTTTGCTATGAATACATTGCACAAATGTATGATTCAACATTCATAAGTACTCTCCAAAAGTTGATTTTTTTTAGCAAGATTACTTGGTTTGTTTACCTTCAAGTTTTCAACCAATCAAAAATAAGAGATTGTGTGTAATAGCTCCGAATTTACCTGCCCGCTGATTGGTGTAGTCTGGTCTCAAGGAGTCGTGACATTTCTACTAAATATATATCGAACATATCTAACGGACCATTAAGATTAACCGAATGGACTAATGAGAAGATTTTGCGAAGATCTTTATTCAATTTGGTTAAATTCATGCATTCAAACCGCCCTTTACCCTTTATAAATTCAGCATTTTTAGGCGCATTATCCAAAATAGAAAAAGTTTCATAATAATTGAACCGTTTAATATATTTTGATCAAATACATATTTCAGACATGGGCTACTGTGTACTGAACAAAAATTAAATATACTTTGGTGTTCTGACTTCAAAATCACTCATGCATGAAATTATTAATATTTTATGAAAGATTAAGCCTTTTGTCTGTGAACAAAATATACCCTAAAGCTGGTACTGAGCCTATTTTAATTAAAAATAGTCATTAAATGCTGCATTTTGACCAAAATATCCAAGAAAACACCGAGAAAATAGAAGTTATGGCTCAAAGATAAATCCTACCCCATATGTGTGTAACAATTTATCAACTAACCATTGATTTAAATATAGGAAAATGCAAGCTTATCTAGATTTATCCAGAAGAATAGTACATAATTTAATCCAATACACCATTATCTCTAATAATTAGACAGATTAATGTGTGATATTGTAGCCATCTTCGGGATGGTTAAAATTGTGTACTATTGATTTTATGAATATTGAGTTCTGCTCAACCCGGGGCTAGAGGGCGTGAGCGGTAGCTAGCATATTTTACTACCGCTTATGAACAGTCTCAATCAAACCGAGACTGCAATATTTCGTATGTGTCGTGCTCGGCCGTTTCCAAAGGTCCATAGTCATACTCTTTTTTATGCCATTTCATGGTGATTATAACTAGGTTAATGAAGAAAAAGGATTGGTAATCCCAGTTTTTAGTAAAAGAAACACAAAACAAATGCGGTTTTCCATAAATTGCTGTACATTTTAGATTCAAAATGTAAAACCAATCATCACCTACAAAATATAAAGGATCTGAGGCTTTCAGTATAAAGAAATACATATTTTTGGTTCGCGCCAAGTCAAAATTTCAGTTTAGATACAATTTCAGATTTTAGCCTTGTACCGTACCTTAAAAACATACTGATTGTTAGCAGATCTTCAGATATATTACCTGTTGACAAGAATCCACTTATAGGCGCTACAATTGCTTCAGTGATACTGAAAATCACAGCCACCACCATATTTATTTTAACCCCAAACACACACATTTAGTTAAACCGCTTAAAATATGTTCTGTTTTGAATTTCAAAATTTTAACATCATTTCTTTTATTCACACTCTGTTTGGAGTATTCACAGAAAATTTCAAGCTGATTGGGCCGGAAATAGAAATATAAGAAAAAACACTAAGTGCAACTTTAGGCCATACTACAATATTCCATTTTCCATATCCCTACATTATAGCTCTAAGCTCTGTTCTGTGTTCCCTAATATAAGAAGCTATATCGTTGCTTACTTGTTTTGAAAGACCTATCTTAGTTTTATCAAAATAATGTACAAAATCATACGTTGAGTATGTTTTGAAAAATCTGTTTGGGTCGTATGGTTGTGACCTACCTACTTGCATGTAGAAACACGAGGAAAATGTAAAATATACCTTTTGTTTTTGTTATGCCACAAATTATGAATACATTGCACACATGTATGATTTAACCTTCATAAGTACTCTTCAAAAGTTGAATTTTAAGTTTTTAGCAGGATTTTTAGCTTGTTTGCCTTGTCAACTAACCAAAATTAAGAGATATATGTAATAGCGCCGAATTTACCCTGGAACTTTTTCCTTGCCCGCTGATTGGTTGGTAATTGGTGTAGTCTGGTCATTATGTTCCACTCTCGAAACAGAGTGCATAATATACCTAACAAGAAATGTCACAGTAAGTGATAAATCCCCCGAAGTGACCTTTGACCTGTAGGTGTGACCTTGACCTTCGAGCCACGGAGCTGGATGTTGTGTGCGACACGTCATCTGGTTGTGGTGAGCACTTGTGCCAAGTTATTTGAAAATCCGTCCAGGAATGCCAGAGTAATTGACCGGACACGTTTTGAACTTTGACCTCTAAGTGTGACCTTGACATTGGAGCCACGGACCTGGATTTTGTGCGCAACATGTCGTCTTGTTGTGGTGAGCTTTAGTTCCAAGTTATTTGGAAATATGTCCAGGAATGCCAGTTATTGACCGGACACGATTTGACTTTTGACCTCTTAGTGTGACCTTGACCTTGAAGCCACGGACCTGGATTATGTGCGCAACATGTTGTCTTGTTGTGTTGAGCACTTTTGTCAAGTTATTTGAAAATCGGTCCAGTTTTGTCAGAGTTATTAAGCGGACACGATTGTACGGACGAACGAAGGGACTGACGCACTGACAGATGGACAGTGCGACTATTATATGCCACCCTTCGGGGGCATAAAAAGTAAGAGGCCCAAGAGGGCCTGTATCGCTCTACTTGCTATATGGAGTATGTGGTTGAGGGGAATATTAGTTGTTGTGAAACTTATGACAAGACCCTTTGCCCTGCATTGAGCAAAATGGCAGACGAACATATAAATTACTGCATGTCCTCCAAGTACTCATGTAAAGGGACCTCTTTACGCTGGAGTAACAAAACTTGTTTTATAAAAGCATTCACATTTGGACAAGATAGTAACTTGTTTGCGTTTTTTTACCCTATTACCCACTAGGGGACCCTTAAGATGGAACCAAAATATGAAAACTTATTGTGCATCTACACATCCTTAACTAAGAAATACACCACACATGAACATGCAATCTCAAAGGGTATGGAGGGAGTTGGCATTACAAGGCGGAAACTTCATTATTATAAATTACTGCAATTTCCCCAAGTTGCACCCATGTAGAGGTGCCCCTCTATGTAGGCGATCAAAACTAGTTTTATATAATGATGTTGTGACTCAAGTCCCTAAATAACCATATCAAATTAGAACTAGAGGTTGTTTTTAAAACAGGTGTCTCCGCCACTGAAGAAAGCGCCATTAATCCGCCGAATATCATTCAATTGGAACACAGCATTGATATGCGCAACTAGGCTTGGTATTGATCATCCCTACCAGTTTTGTTGAAATACGGCCAGGGGATCAGGAAAACTAGTCTGGACAAAGTTTATGTATTAAAAACTGTAAGGGTTATAACTCTGCCAAAAATCATTCAACCGGAACACGACAATGATATATGCAACCAAGCTGAAACGGATCGGTCATTGAGGAGAACTAGTCGGGACAAAGTTTGTGTATTAAAACCGTTACAGAGCCACAACTCCATCAAAAAGCATTCAACCGGAACACGACAATGACATGCGCAACTAGGCTTGGCACTGATCATCTCTGCAGAGGATCGTTAAAATACTGATCATTCCTACCAAGTTTCAGTGAAATCCAGCCGGGGGTTCAGGAAAACTAGTCCGAATAATGTTTGTGTATAAGGGGCCATAACTCTGTCAAAAAATTATTTAACCGGAACACGGCGATGATATGCGCAACTAGGCTTGGCACTGATAATCTCTGCAAAGTATCGTTAAAATCGGGCGAGAGGTTCAGGAGAACTAGTCTGAACAATGTTAGTGCATTAAAACCTTTAAAAGGCCAAAGCTCTGGCTTGGTACTCATCAGGCCCGTCAAGAACTATTCGGGACACAGTTTGTGTATTTAAACCTTTAAAGGGCCATAAATCCGTCAAAAATCATTCAACCGGTATACGACAACGATAAGCGCAACCAAGTTTCGTTGACAGCTGACCAGTGGATGAAGAGAACTTGTCCGAAGTTTGTGTATTGCAACATTTATAGTCACACACCAACAAAACTCAATCAATCTGAACACGACAACAATATGCGCAACTAGTCTTTGTACCGATCATTCCTGCCAAGTTTCATTTAAATCCAGCGAAGAGTTCAGGAAAACTAGTTCGGATAAAGTTTGGGTATAATGGAACATTTTAAAAATCATTCAACAGGAACACGGCGATGACGTGTGAAACCAGGTTTTGTACTGATCATCTCTGCCAAGTTTCCTTGAAATCTGGCCAGGAGTTCAGGAGAACTAGCTCGGACAAAGTTTGTGTACTAAAACCTTTAAAGGGCTATACCTCCGCCAAACGACGATGGCACAACTGGGCCTGGTACTGATCATCATTTGCCAACTTTCGTTTAAATCCGTCCAGGAGTTCAGAAGAGACTAATCTGGACAAAGTTTGTATATTAACCCATTTATAGGGCTATAATTCCGCCAACAATTCATTCAACTCGGCGACAATAGACACAATTAGCCTTGATACTGATCAACCTTGCCAAGTTACGTTGAAATCCGGTCAGTGCTTCAGGAGAACTAGTCCGGACAAAGTGTTTGCATTAAAACATTTAAAGGGCAATAACTCAAAATCATTCAACCGGAACATGGTGACGATATGCACAACTAAGCGTGGTATTGATCATCTCTGCAAAGTTTCGTTGAAATCCGGCCAAATGAAGTCCCTATCATCGTAACGAGGCAAAATACAGCATTTGTAACTAAATAAAGGACCATAACTGCGGTGTTACTGGTCCGCTCCGGCTAGTTTTTGAGCTTGTCCGAGCTTTCATTGATATTAACAATCTGGTAACGTTTGGTAAGACTTGTATGAAAAATGAAGGCCCTATCATCTTAACGAGGCAAAATACAGCAATTTTAATTAAATCAAGCGCCATAACTTCGGTGTTACTGGCCTAATCTGGCTAGTCTTCGAACTTGTCCGAGATTTAATTGACATTAACTATCTGGTGAATTTTGGTAATGATCAGATGAAAAATGAAGGCCCTGTCATCTTAATGAGGCAAAATACCGCGTTTTTAACTAAATCAGGGACGATAACTCCGCTGTTACTAGTCCGATCTTGTTGGTTTTCGAACTTATCTGAGCTTTCATTAATATTAACAAATTGGTAAAATTTGGTAACGTCTGATGAAAAATGAAGGCCCTATCGTCTTAACGAGGAAAGATATAGAATTGTTAAATAAATCAAGAGCCATAACTCCGCTGTTACTAGTTCGATCTGGCTGGTTTTCGAACTTTTCAGAGCTTTCATTGATATTAACGATCTGGTAAAGTTCGGTAGGGATCGAATGGAAAATGAAGGCCCTATCGTCTTAACGATATAAAAGTTAACGGACGGAGAGACGGACGTGGGACGACGGACAACTCTAATCATGTCAGATAAGACAAAAAATACTACCAGCAGGTTTATATTGTGCAAGATCAAAACCCTGTGTTTGAGGCTTGAAAATCACCGAAACCACTGGCCTACGGCCTTTTATTTCTTAAGTATAAATTGTGTTTGTCCAATTTCGGAGAGCGTCGCTGCATTTTCAAATATATTTATTTAATTGTTTAGTGTTGCCCATCGGCTGCGCGCAATAGATCCGCGTCTGCTAATAAACCACCCAAATCAAGCTAACATTTCTCTAACACAGTTTCAATAACAATCACAATCAGAACGTTTTCGTCTGTTTACACCAACAAATCCACTCCTGCTAATAAAGTTCTACTCAAATCAAGCAAACATTTTAACAAATGTAGCCGTTTTGAATGTGTGATTGAGTGTGTGGGTATGAGACGTACGAATTAGCATTACCAGCCTAAGACCAATTATGCTCAAAATAAACAATGCCTTTTCCGGTCACTTATGGGCAACCGGGCACAGCGATGTTAATGTGTGAATATGTATGTCTGGAAGACGAACTAACTGACATCACCAGTCTATGACAAGTTATGCCAGGCTTGAGCAGCGCCACATTAGGTCACTTAGAGGTAATCCGACACAGCGGTGTTATATCCCTAAGGGAGAGGCTACTCTCTTCCCAGGTTCGTACACGGGGTGTGGATTGTTGT
This sequence comes from Cyrtodaria siliqua, assembly GCA_037043455.1. Classification (NCBI taxonomy): domain Eukaryota; kingdom Metazoa; phylum Mollusca; class Bivalvia; order Adapedonta; family Hiatellidae; genus Cyrtodaria; species Cyrtodaria siliqua. The sequence continues at coordinate 234,695 of JAWPHD010002110.1, read as the reverse complement.
ACTTCAGGAAACCAACAAAGTCGAAAATGTACTAGACTAAGTTTTAATAAACTCTAAATATGTAAGTGAATCATAAATCCATTCTAGCTCTTTATGAACAAACTATATAAATCAATATACCTCAGCAAATATGTAACAATTATCAGGAGCCTCTATCAAGGTTCTCCCTGATTAACTTGAATAAACTACCCTATATAGATTTCCTTCCGATAATCTGTGTTAATTAATAATTAAATTACAATTGAATTAATTTCATATCAGGAATCCCGAACGAGGTTTTCTCCTGCTTCTAGGAAATACGACCCTAGCGGGGAATGGATAATTATCAGGTCTATCCTTATGGCCACATACTTACACAGTATTCTATATACAGAAAAAATAAGGCAAATATATCAATCAAATGGTAATTTATTATAACGTTTCAGCAAACAAGATACTATTTAAACGTATAGTCAGGTAATGAATGCATCCTTCATTTATTACAGAATATCCAAATTAAATACTATTATGTCAAGGTAAACAGGACCACATGTAAAGTGACAGGGGTAATAATTATCTCCCTTTAATGTCTATTATTTAAGGTATCTGGTTCCAGGCTTCTCATGATTTAAACAGTAACAAATAGGGAGGAGCGCGGAACCAGCAAAAGAAACGGAAGTAGAGGAAAATGGCTCTAAATTTAGAAAACAACAATTTACTTTCCAAAATATGTGGGAATTATAACCCATAGATTAAGTGCACCATAAGAATGAAAGCAAGATTCACAAGTTTAAGCCAAACTGCAAAGATCTGGATGATCAATTAAAGGTATTACTGTAAAACACATTATTTATGAGTAGATCATTTTCTTATCACAAGCATGACATAATAACAACAATACAGGTTTCGTCTGCTAAACGTCTCCCTCAAATACAAACCTACTACATACCATTTCCCCTAGCCAAAAAAAAAGTTTCATAAATATGTTTTTATAGATCAATACAATCAGTAGACACAATATGACATCTGTAATTATAATAAAATACATAACAATACAATATATACAACCTAACAAATTGTGAAATGCCATTAATCGTACAACAATGTAAAAGCTGCCGCAACTGAAATCACCATTAGGTAACCCGTAAATGGCAAATAATAATTACCCTGACTCCGAAAATAACAAAGCCAGATTAACTGGTTTTACTCTGATTGCAATAAATTATAGGAAATTTAAATCATATCGCAACAAAATAGTATCAGGAAAGCCAGGAAGTTTCTATAACATCTCTTATTTCTTTCCAACTGATCACAACTATGCATCATATAGTGCCTCATAACAGCCCATAATTCATATAGTGCCTCATAACAGTCCATAGATCATATACTGCCTCATAACAGTCCATAACACATATAGTGCCTCATAACAGTCCATAGTTCATATAGTGCCTCATAACAGTCCATAACACATGTAGTGCCTCATAACAGTCCATATCACATATAGTGCCTCATAACAGTCCATAGTTCATAGAGTGCCTCATAACAGTCCATAGTTCATATAGTGCCTCATAACAGCCCATAATTCATATAGTGCCTCATAACAGTCCATAGTTCATATAGTGCCTCATATCAGTCCATAGTTCATATAGTGCCTCATAACAGTCCATAGCTCATATAGTGCCTCATAACAGTCCATAACACATGTAGTGCCTCATAACAGTCCATAACACATGTAGTGCCCTCATAACAGTCCATAACACATATAGTGCTCATAACAGTTCATAGTTCATATAGTGCCTCATAACAGACCATAGTTCATGTAGTGCCTTATAACAGTCAATAGTTCATATAGTGCCTCATAACAGTCCATAGTTCATATAGTGCCTCATAACAGTCCATAACTCATATAGTGCCTCATAACAGTCCATAGCTCATATAGTGCCTCATAACAGTCCATAGTTCATATAGTGCCTCATATCAGTCCATAGTTCATATAGTGCCTCATAACAGTCCATAGCTCATATAGTGCCTCATAACAGTCCATAGTTCATATAGTGTCTCATAACAGCCCATAATTCATATAGTGCCTCATAACAGTCCATAACACATATAGTGCCTCATAACAGTCCATAGTTCATATAGTGCCTCATAACAGTCCATAGTTCATATAGTGCCTCATAACAGTCCATAGCTCATATAGTGCCTCATAACAGTCCATAGTTCATAAAGTGCCTCATAACAGCCCATAATTCATATAGTGCCTCATAACAGTCCATAACACATGTAGTGCCTCATAACAGTCCATAACACATATAGTGCCTCATAACAGTCCATAGTTCATATTGTGCCTCATAACAGTCCATAGTTCATATAGTGCCTCATAACAGCCCATATTCATATAGTGCCTCATAACAGTCAAAAATGTTCATATAGTGCCTCATAACAGTCCATAGCTCATATAGTGCCTCATAACAGTCAATAGTTCATAAAGTGCCTCATAACAGTCCATAGCTCATATAGTGCCTCATAACAGTCCATATCACATATAGTGCCTCATAACAGTCCATGACACATATACCAGTTCATAGTTCATGACCACGAGACACAAGTTACACCATATACATGTTATTGTATCACTTGTGTCCATTGTTTGTCCTCGAATCCCAATTGCATCGGTGTGATCGCCATACAATTCCCACCGATGTACATAATATCACTATAATTTCAACTGGCACTGCAGTCTGATAGGCACCTATTTTAACACATCAGAGATCTATAGGAACCTGCACGGTTATTCATAGACAACATATGTCCAAACAACAAAATTTGTTTTTGCTTTTAGCTAATATATATATATACACAATTTAACTTTTCGGAAGCCATGATGGGGTTACATAATTTATAATAACACATAGTAATAAAATAATCACTCGACCCTCGACCTTTGACTATATTTTAAACCACCCAACCCCCCCACAATTAATACAGTTGTATTACTTAGTCTGCTAGTTAATTTATATTGAGTACCTTTCAAAGAATAAAACAATACAGGTGTGATTAGACTTAAAATACCTATACATGCTTTATAAACAATACCCAATCATATCAACTATATTATACACTGAAAGAATAAAATACTCATGTGTATGACTGAATTACACTATCATACAATAAATAACTAGAAGAACTTCCACTGCTATATGCCTGGTCGAACTCTCTACAGACTCTATTAACCCGGGCTTCAGCTTCATCTAGTTGAGCATGACGGTTCTTTAGTTGTAGGCGCTTTAAGGCCAACTCAGTCCGTATGTGCCTGAGTACCGCTGGGTTGATAGAGGGGCATTCTGTACTCCTGGGGGTCTATAAAAGTAGGGTTGGGCATTAAACGCCCAAAACACTAGCTTTGTCTCATGGATGTTGACGGGCATCCCTAATCATATTTTTTCTCAATCTAGCAGACTTATTGCAATTCATGCAATGATATTCTGGGATGAGCCTTTAGGGTACCTTTCAAAAATGGTCATTAAGCTGATGTCATGTCATAAAGTAGGTCAGGGAAGTACAGTTAACTACATGGCAACAGGAACCCAATGTAGGAAAAGTCTCCTCTATGTTCGTATCCTCCTCGGAAGACAACAAATACACGATTTACTCTATATCCGACATTTTGCCAGAGTTGAAAGCTCAAATAGAAATACCTGTGTTTTAGGTCGAACAAAACTGTCATCTTTCGTATACGAGAGCCCCCCCCCCTCATCATCATCTATCACCCTCCCCCCCCCCCCCCTCATCATCATCTATCACCCCCCCCCCCTCATCATCATCTATCATCCCCCCGGGTCAGGTTGATTTGGCATTTCCCATAAGGGGGTTGGGGCAGGTTTACTCCCCCTGTATTATGTTGATATTAATGAGTTTTCCGTCGGGTTCTAATTGGATGGAATATACTAAATCTGAAAGTTTACCTAAAACTTTATATGGACTCTTCCACCTTAATCCCAATTTTGTGTTCGCCCCTGGTGAATACCAGCGCCACACGAACGTTCCTACCTACCTCAATTTCGCGCAACTTTGCAGTTTTTTCATAATATGACTTCTGACGTTTTGCTGCCTTTTGTAAATGTCCATGTGCCGTTTCAAATGCCAACCTTACTGCGGATTGTACCCACTCACTATAATTTATTTTACACTCGATTCCTACTTGTTCAGGGGGGTGTCCATATATTAGATCTATGGGACATTTAACTTCTTGTCCGAACATCAAAAAATTGGGTGTACATTTTATGCTGGCATGTTCAGAAGCTCTATACGCCATCATGAGATATGGCAAATGATTATCCCAATCCTTTTGATTTTCATGACAAAACGTCGCGAGCATTTGTTTCAAAGTCCGATTAAAGCGCTCCACGAGTCCATCTGACTGTGGTCGGTAAGGACAAGTACGGGACTTTTCTACTACTAATAACTGACACATTTCTGTGAATAACTTTGATGTGAATTCCCTCCCTTGGTCGGTATGGCTTTGCTCAGGACAGCCATAACGACAAATTATCTCTGTAACTAACTTATCTGCCACCGTTAATTATGGTTGGGTAAAGCAAAGGCCAATTTCAATTTAGTAATCCCCAATGACTACTATGTACTCATTACCACTGTCTGCAAGGGGCAAAGGTCCAAATATATCAAGGGCTATAACTTGGAACCGACTTGGAACCGACCGGATTACTCAGTTGGAGAGTACTAAAATTCTTAACCCAGTTACATAAGGGGTACAACAGGGATTCAGGGTCGATGCGGGCAGCTGAGCCACAGGCACCATCGGATACCTCCGCGCTTAGAGTAAAAACAGACTTGTCTGTTTCGACAGACTCAGTGTCTGTCGTCGCACCGACTGCCCTTTCGCGAAGGGTAGACTTTTCCTCTACAACCCACAAGTTTCAGTGTGGCTGGTAGTGGCCTCTGGTTCTGGCCTCCTCCCACCGCAGTCTACACAGTCCACGTTTTTACAAGCCCTAGGAGGAATGCGTGAAACAGCGTCAACATATCTCATTTGGATTCCCCTCTCGAAATTGAAGGTATAAAGAATACTTAACCAGCGACTTAACATCCCGTCAGCGTCTTTAAAGTTTTTTAACCAAATTAAACTCGCATGGTCGATACGAATCTCAAAAGGTCGCATCAGTAAGTAGTGTTTAAAATGGCGCACAGAATTAACTACTGCAAACAGATCGTGCATAGTGGTGCAATAGTTCTGTTGCGATTTGTTTAACGTCTTGCTAGCATACACTATAACGACCGAACCGCCATTTTGTTCTTGTCGGTTATTTTTATTACTGATACCTGGGTTTAATAATAGACTTCGCGACAAATAAACTCTGTTTCTGAAAATAGAGGGATGGTTCTATCATATTCAAAGATAGTCCGTTTTGCCAGAAAAGAACAATATCACAATATGTTTATATCGGATCGATATACACACGGAGAATTATATCTGATCCAGTCACACATGGTGTATTCTACATATTACTGTTTCTTTTCAATTATATACTGAAACGAAAAAGAAACGCAACTCGGGAATTTCGGCTATTTATTGTATGTACAATATGCTGCTGTTAATCGAATGTTACATAACTACGTAAGACAATTCCTTTCGGAAAATAAGAATAAAACAACACCTAACACAGCTAACAGTATTTCTTCAAAGTTTCATTATTTACTATTATTGAGTACGCGGTTGGCTCAAGCATGTGAGCAAACTTAGTACAGTACTGAAATGGCTCAATTTTTCAAAGAGGAACTTCAACATTTCTGAATTTCTTGTTACACAGTGTAATGTGATTTAAACGTCTACAGCATCGCAGCTGTGTCCTTTCTCTAACTAAAGGCAATTATTTTACAAAACATCTTGGGATTTCTTTGGAATATTATGTGGAATTAAATGTGCAGTATATATAATATATAGTGGAAATTACCGAGTTGCGTTTCTTTTTCGCTTCAGTATACATGGTGTATATATATAGTTTCACCGGTAGTATCGGGTAGTTAGAAACGGTATGTGTTATTGTAGATAACGATTTTATAAACACCATACACTGGGATTAACCAGGGATCCGCAATGTTAGTTATATCTGTCACATATACGTTGACTGTGTAATATGATAATCATTGACTGACTGAATGATATTACCTTACTTTTGTTGTCACTACAGGTTTCTTATCTCAATTATGTTCATATATTGCTACAGTTCAATCTTACTGTTGTAACCATTTTCCTATATGTCAATCGTACTTCTCTTTACATATTGTTTATTTACATTTATGTTTGTGTTATTGATATTCTGAAACAAAAGTAAAGGCTGAAATCAATGTAAACTCAAATTATGTACAATCTCATAAATATAAAATACAAATTACATACTTATAAAACGTGAATAATGAAACATATTTATATTAAAATTTTTAAATCAACCAAGATAAACTAACTGTTAACATAAGCATTTCCTTATTAGTCAATGTTGTTGCTTAAACATAAGACAACAAGTTATTAAAGGTACTTTTGTATTTTATATATATAGTTTTTGTTACTGATCATGTTAAGTGTAATATTTTTAACTAATTAATATGCACGAACCAGTGTATCCATAATATATCACATATTTATTAATATATTTAAAGTGAACTTTGTTTAAAACGTTATTACGAGAGACACTTCCGCTAAATTAAATTGTTTTATAATCAGCAGCTTATGTAATATGCTAATTCAATAAGGATATATGCAGTAACTTAACAAAGTCACCGATATACTTATTATTTTAATTTAACTTCCGGTTATAGCAATTTGCATGACAATTCCACAATATCGGATGTCAACATATCGGCTGTTCGGTCGTCGCCTCTGAACTATCGAGGCATTTCGTGTCAAGACCATTCGTTGCTACATCAAAACGTCTGTCATATAGTTTGATCGGAGAGAATAATGACCCTTGTGTTATATCCATGTATCATACGGGTCATTGGTATCTACAGTAAGAGCTTGTACAATGATAAAGTACAGGTATAGTTATCTTATAAATATAAAGAAATGTAAATATACATTTGTTTCAATAAATGACCTTGGTAGATTCAATCTAGCAAATGGCAATTACAGTTAATAACAGTTATTGTTTTATTTTTCAACCATGTCATTAAACTTTCCATAGTTCTATATTGCTAACTTGAGTTATCAATATCTGATTATCCCCAGTTATGTTTGTGACTATCTTTAACCTAGTTTCATGCTTCATATTTTCCGAAAATCAATCCGGTACCCTGCCCAACTATATGTGTTGCATTAGTAATAAGAATAATGATTGTAATTGAGTAGGGTACCAGTTAATCCCCGTGAACTACTAGACAAAACAAAATGGCTGTACCGGGAAGAAAGGCTGTTAAGGATACGGCATCAGAGGAATGGTTCGAGTTTGTTTGTGGACCGTGTAGCATTGATGGGATTAATTTACAGGCGGCGGGATATTGTGCTGACTGTGGAGAATATTTGTGCGCATCATGCTATAAATATCACTTAAAACCATTACCGTCTAGACATCATGTACTGCTTGACACAAATACCATGCCGAAGGACAAACAATTAGCCAGTGTGAGGGATACATGTACCGAGAGGTGTCCGACACATTTTGGCAAACTCCTGGAGTTTATTTGTCCGGTACATGATCAGTTTGGTTGCAACGTATGCATGACTGTAAGTCACAGAAGTTGTGAAGGTGTCGCTTATATTGCTGATGAAGTCGATGATTTATATACGAGCGACGGGTACGTCGGTTTCAAAATGAAACTAGCAGGCATAGAAGCGAGTATTGCCGACAATAGAAAAATCAAGGATAAACATGAATCTGAAGCAGAAACAATACAGAATCGAGCAATGGATAATGCTAAAGCATTCAGAAAGGAAATAAATGCCTTTCTTGACAAACTAGGAGCAGCAACAGTAACTAGAGTAAAGGACTTGAACGATCAAAACATCGAAAGCACGAAGCAAATATCTGAAAGGTGTGATTCTCTTGATGCAAAGCTTCAGTCCCTGGTTGCCAACATTAAAAGTAAACAATCGTTAAATCAAAAATGTAATATGTTTGTAGCGATGAAAAGAGCTAAAGGATCTGTTGAAAGTTATGAAGAAGAGGCTAAAGGTATAAGCAGTGACAACGAAATACAGAGATATATATTTCAACCAGAAAAGGAGATACTTAAAATTCTGAAAACAGAAGCAGACCTTGGACAATTGACTATATTCGAAGCAAAGACGAAACAAAATGCAAAAGGTAAGTTTATTAGTATCTAGCTCGTTTTATGTCGAAGACTACTTGGCGGGCCCGATTTGTTCATAAAACTATTTTCTTTTGCCTGGTACGCTTCCAATACTATGAAACTCCGAAGGAACATGCCTCCAAATGTCCTGGTGACTTTAAAGCAAATGCATCTCCCTGCAAAATCAGAGATGAGTGCAACGTTCAAAATGGCTTTCTGTGACTTTCCGTCGTTGTGTATGTTAATAAGACTCCCTGTTTATACATGTTCTTTATTGAGAACTATGGAATAGTAGTAAAAACCTGAAACAATGAAATAAACATAATAGATGCTTACATCGGAAAATTCCGATTGTCATTTTATAATCTCATCATTTCAATACAATTTAATATTAAATACAATATTCTTACCAGCACGTCACAACGGCTTGTAAATATAAAAGTATATAATATTGTTCAGAGGTAGAACATTAACTTTAACTTGATTGTCTCTATACAGAGTTCGGTATCACGACCTTATTCAGACACTGCTTGTAAAAGAATGCGGAAAAGATAGACTCCTAGGGCGGGGTTAGTTTGGAAATGTTGCATTCTGGTTATTGTTGCACGTGCAGTCAACACTTTTCATCCATCGAATTAGCTCTCGTACCTCTCGGACATAAAAACCTGTTATCTACTACTCATCTAGTAACTAAGTACACTTACACAAATATGATACACAACACACTGGATAATATGGGACATTCACAGTATGGTACATTGTACGCCACAAACATACATACGATGTTTAAGATCAATACCATAAGTTGAATAGCTCCTAATGGCTTAGGAGGCTACAATATGGAATAACAACTTATATTCCATGAATTAAGATAATGAATACTGCAAATAATACATCCGTTACAGTTTTGATGTTATTGTAATAAAATAATAATATTTGTTTTTACAAAAAGTCGTTGTACACGGCTGTAATCAGTGTAGCTACATCCATTTGGAGGTATTAGGTCATGAGCCATACACTTTTTTGCTACTACCTCAGGGAAAATTTCTTAATGTTACCATGTTAGGAGTTGTCCGTTGTTGTCCGTCGTCCATTAATTTATACTTTGTGAACATGATAGGGTCTTCATTATTAATTGAATCTCTACCAAACTTTGCCCGGGTCTTTAAATCAATGAAAGCTTGGACAAGTTCGAAAACCAGCGAGATCAGATTACTCTTGCTTTGCTGAAAAAAATCATATTCTATGATCACCCTAGCATCTTCACTTTACCAAACGTGTACAGATTAAAGCTCGGACCAGATTTTGCCAGATTGATGATATAAATGAAAGCTTGGACAAGTTCGAAAACAGCCGGATCAGACCAGTAACACCAGACTTATGGCTCTTGATTTTCTTAAATATGCAATATGCTATATTGGAAACCTGGGGTCATGGGTTCAAATCGCATTAGGGTCATAACTTTTATTTTAATGACCCAAGTGGGGGTAGCAAGGTCTCGGATTTTGGCTCCACCCTATGAGTCCCCTGGGAGGTAGTTGTGAAAAAATCACAAAAAATCATATCTTGTCCTAATGTGAATGCATTTGATTCTAATTTTGTATGGTCAGTTAGGGACTCGAGGCACAACATATATAAAACGGGTTTTGTCCTCCTGCTTAAAGGGACCCCCACCCTAACCACAGACTCCCATACAGCAATATAGCGATACAGGCCCTCTTGAGCCTCTTGTTGGTATAAAACTGTTGTTGTCATATTTCCTTTTTATAACTTTATACTTAGGGTCAGGTGGTAAAGACAGGTCTGTAAACTTCTGTGGTCTCGAAGCTGTTGAAATAGAATATTTCTTCAAGGAAGTGATTAAAGACATGGAAGATTTAGTTTCAAGGGAACAACAACCAGAAGAAAGAATCACTATTTCGTATGCACTAAAAAATGCTGAAACGGTTGATAAAACATTGGAAGAGCTAAGGGCTAAACTAAATGCCCTTAATAGAGAAGAGCTAGACTTTGACAAATGCAATACCAAAAAGGTAACAGCATTTGTAGAGAAGAATAAGAAGAATCCAAATCTGCTCTACTATGTGGACTACAAATGTAGGAGGGTGTATGTAGTAGGAGATGACTACACAATTGTTCAAGAAGGTCTTCATGAACTGAAGGTAAAAACTAGATTATAAGATACAATTATTTTCACTCCATCACGTTTCTTTGTTCTTCTGCCTGTCAGTCCACTGCCTTTTGTTAGCTCGACTTTGAAGGATCTCTTGATCGTTGTCTGCGTCTGCGTCCGGTTAAAATGTTGTATGTAAGGTTATATCTCCAAAACTACTTTACATTATAGATTGAAACTTCACAGATGTATTCAGCATCATTAGAAAACATCATTCAGTCAGGTTTTAGAACTCCTGCTTTTTTATTTTAACAGAATTATGGCTCCTTTTATAATTAGAAACAATTGGTTACAGTTTGGTATGTAAGCTTGTATCTCGAAAACTTCTTTACAAAATGAATTGAAACTTGACAGATGTATTCAACATCATTAGACAACATAATAATGCCAGGCTCTACAACTCATGCTGTTTAGCTCTAATGACAGAAGGCCTGACGAGCTTATGGGACGACGAGTTGTCTGTCGTCCGTCCGTCGTCCGTTCATTTTGTTTTGTGGGCGCTCTAGCTTCTCCATTTTCACCGGTTTTAACCAAACTTATACAGTAGTTATATATCCATTAGATGTCGGACGAGTTCTTGAACCAGTCAGATACCGTCGCTAATGACTGAGTTATCTGCATTTGAACAGGCAAAAATGCATAACTTTGTCTTGTGGGCACTCTAGCCACTTTATTTTAGATCACCTGAGCAAAGGCTCAATGTGATCTATTGGGATCACTCTTCGTCCGGCGTCCGTCCGTCCGTCGTTAGGCACAGATTCAAACGACTTCTCCCCAGAATCCGCTTGGTCAAAATTGACCAAACTTCACATGGATGATCCTTAGACGGTTGCTTTTTAGATTTGTTAAAATCAAGTCAACGCGACATCCAAAATGGCCGACATTACCATATATAATTGAAACCTTAAACAATCTTCTTCTCAAGAACCGCTGGACAAATTTCAAAAGTTTTTCTTTTAAAATGATCGCCAACGCCTAGACTATCAAATTTATTCAAATTAAGTCTCCGGGGTCAAAAATGGTCGCGCTCGTGGGTCCAGAATTTGTATATGTAGATTTTGCATGTTTTTCATAGACTTGAAAACCTACAAGTAAGACACAGATCTCTCATGTATTAGTATGTAGCATCAGCTTATGGTCCTCTGCTAATAAATACTGAAAAGCGGATCCCTTGGAAGCAACAATTCAAAACAAGAGTTAAAACTAACAGACACGGTTTTATTGAGTCTGTTCATGATAGGTAATGTCGAGTGCAACACCTCAACACGCCCCCTAGCACCGACTTAAGATATATTCTACTTTAAAGCCACACATATTGGGCTTGATGATCTCAAAGGACCAGTAAGTAATAACACTACTGATTTGTAGCGGGGCAACTTTTTACGGCCGACGCACAGCACTAAACAAACGCTAGTATGCATGATAATAAATACTGTAAGCGGATCGCTTGGAAGCAACAAACTCAAACAAGAGATAAAGGTAGCAGACTCGGGGGGTTTATTGAGTCTGTTTATGAGAGGTAATGTCGAGTGGAACACCTCTATAAGTTTGTTGAAATGGTGACCCTGGGGTCAAATTTGGCCCGGCCTCGTGGTTCACAGTTTTACATAGACGTATATAGGATACAACTTATAAGGTATTTTCTCTGCAAGAGCCAGAGGTTTAATATTTTGCATTTACTATAAGCTTATGATCCGCTACCAAGTTTGTTAAAATGGTCACATTTGGCAGCCTCCGGGGTCACTTGTTTTACATAGACTTTTATCGGGAAAAACTTAAATAGTTTCTTTTCTGAAACTACGAGAGCCAGTGGTTTAATATTTTGCATTTACTATAAACTCATGGTCCTCTACCAAGCTTGTTTTCAAATTGATTAAAATTAGGTAAATGTGACATCCAAGATGGCCACCATAGAAACATTTTTATATTTATTCTTGTACCCTGGTTAGATTGGATCGTGGGTTTAAATCCAAGTGGAGGTAAACTAATTATATTGGGATATGTCGTTAGGTGGGCGGGCGGTTTCATTCCCAACGAAGACTTCGACGCGGCCCGCACGCCGCAAGTTTCGCCGTTACCACTATAGCACTTCCATTGTTCATCAAATCTTAGCAAACATATACAATATATGTGTATAAAAGAAATAACTTGTACAAGTTTTTCAACTATGGCCTTTGAATTGGCGAAGTTTTCAATATTTGGTAATGTACACTGGAAACCTGGGGTCATGGGTTCAAATCCCAATGAAGGCAAATTTTGTTTATTCTCTTTTTTTAACTCTGCTGGCCGAAGGCGAGTTGTCCGTCGTCTGTCCATTATTTGTTGTCGCGTTAAGACGATAGGGCCTTCATTTTTCACCTGGTCGCTACCAGACTTTATGAGATTGTTAATATCAATGAAAGCCCGAGCACTTTCGAAAACCAGCCAGTTCAACTCAGTAACAGCGGAGTTATGACCCTTGATTTAGTTTAAAATGCTATATTTTGTCTCGTTAAGAAAATAGGGCCTTCATGTTTCATCCGATCTTTACCAGACTTTACCAGATTGTTAATATCCATGAAAGCTCGGGAATATTTGAAAACCAGCCAAATCGAACGAGTAACAGCGGAGTTAAGGCCCTTCATTTAGTTAAAAATGCTATAGTTTATCTCGTTAAGTCGATATGGCATTCATTTGTCATCTGATCTTTACCAAACTTTAGTTGAAAATGAGATATTTGTCAAAGTCAAGGCTACTGTTATTAAAAATAAAAAAACGGTTGCTGCTCAGTTATTTAAGTAAGGAATGAGATATTATAATGAAATTTGCTGTATGTAGCTTATATGAAAAGGAAGTTGGATTTACTGGGGTCAAGCTCAAGGTCATTGTTACAAATATAGTAAAACGGTTTCAGCTCAATAACTTCAGTTGGGAATAAGTTATTGGAACGAAACTTTCTGTGTAGGTACCTTATATGGAATGGAAGCTTGAGATTGCATCTGGGGTCACTGGGGTCAAGGTCAAGGTCATTGTTACTAAAAATAGAAAAACAGGTTTTGTTAAATAACTTTAGTTTGGAATGAGCTATTGGAACGAAGCTTGCTGTTTAGGCACCTTATATGAAAAGGAAGCTTGGGAGTGCATTTGGGTTTAAGGTCAATGTCACTGTTACTAAAAATAGAAAAAATGAGTTCCACTCAATAACTTAAATAAGGAATGAGATATTAGAATGAATTGCATTTCGGATCACTGGGATCAAGGTCATTGTTATTGAAAATAGAAAAACGACCTTCTCTCATTACCTTCACTTGGGAATGAGATATTGGATTGAAAATTGTCCGTTGTTACTTCATTTTCATCTTAATGTTACTGTAATAGCATTTCAAATGGAAAACCTGTCTTGCGTGGAATTTCCACGTTTCTTGTTTTTGTTTGTTTTTGTTTTTTTGTTTTAATTCTTCATTTCTGTTTTTGTTTCCTGTTTGGATGCATTTTTTTTTTATTTGTCTTTTCTAAAGTTTGTATATAAATCTTTTGCATGTTTTACATAGACTTACATAGGCAAAAAAAAGGATTTCACCTATGTTAATGAAACTTTACACACATATTCATCTTACCACATAGAATATTCTTCTTACCTATGACCAATAACTCTGATTTTCATTTTAGCAGAGTGATGACCCTTTTCATAAACCCTTAATATGCAACCTTACCAAGCTCATAACTGGCCAAAAATTAAAAAAGTATTTGACCTAAGTTAATGAAACTTTACACACATCTTCATCTTAACCAAAGGAATGTCGTTATACATCTCCAATAAATCTGACTTTCATTTTTGCAGAGTTATGCTCTGTTTCATAAAACTTGAACTTGCAGCCTAACCTAGCTCATAACTTGGCAAAGTACTGACCTAAGGTCATGCAATTTTATACAGTTTTTCCTTATCAGTTATCCAATGCAGAACTGTGCACCTTTTCATAAATTTCAACATTTTAAAAAAAAGCTGTTCCATAATTCATGAAGGACTGCACCTCTGTCTTCAACCTTTGTAGTTAGATTAATTGTACTTGCTGAAATAAACACACGACAGGCGACATAAGTGTTCCATGGAACACCCTTCTAGTTCATTCAGTCGAAACCAAACAGAATGTGTAATCAGATCTTGGACAAGTTATTCAATCATGCATAATATTCAAATAGAATTAAAGTGTGTTATCTGTCCTTGAATTAGCAAACATGGCATAACTTCGCCTTGCTACCTTTATAGCCTTTCTATTTTACATCCCATGTTATCACACTTGTTTTTACAGAATATGTATAATAATAAGATATTTAACACGTTCTCCAATCATGAATATATCATGGTATTAAAGCGTGTTATTTGCCCTTGAATTTAGAAAAAATACATAGTTTCGCGTTGTTACCACTATAGCACTTCCATTTTTCATCAAATCGTAACAAAAATATACAATATACATGTATAATAGAAATAGCTTGGACAAGTTTTTCAACTATGGCCTTTGAATTGGCGAAGTTTTCAATATTTGGTAATGTACACTGGAAACCTGGGGTCATGGGTTCAAATCCCACTGGAGGCAAATTTTGTTTATTCTCTAATTTTTTTAACTCTGCTGGTCGAAGGCGAGTTGTCCGTCGTCCGTACGTCGTCTGTCCGTTAATATTTGTCGCGTTAAGACGATAGGGCCTTCATTTTTTTCATCTGGTTTCTCTCTACCAGACTTTATGAGATTGTTAATATCAATGAAAGCTCGAGCAAGTTCGAACACCAGCCACATCGGACCAGTAACAGTGGAGGTATGGCCCTTGATTTAATTAAAATGCTGTATTTTGCATCGCTAAGACGATAGGGCCTTCATTTTTCATCTGATCTTTACCAAACTTACCAGATTGTTAATATCAATGAAAGGTTGGACACGTTTGAAAATCAGCCAGATCAACACAGTAACAGCGAAGTTATGGCCCTTGAATTAGTTAAAAATGCTATATTTTGTCTCGTTAAGTCGATAGGGCATTCAATTTTCATCCGATCTTTACTAAACTTTACCAGATTGTTAATATCCATGAAAGCTCGGGCAGATTTGAAAACCAGCCTAATCAAACGAGTAACAGCGGAGTTAAGGTCCTTGATTTAGTTAAAAATGCGATATTTTATCTCGTTAAGTCGATATGGAATTCAATAGTCATCTGATCTTTACCAAACTTACTAGATTGTTAATATCAAAGAAAGCTCGGACATGTTTGAGAACCAGCCAGATCTGTATATAGAGATTTTGCATGTTTTAACATAGACTTACATAGGGAAAAACTTAAAACTTATTCAGTCAGCATTTGCGAGGGGACACATTTTTCATCACTGCGAAGATCCTCAGGTGATCGGTTTAGGGCCATTTTATCCCCCTTGTTTAAATTTTGAATATAAACATGAACCGTTGTTAAAAGTCCTTTATATTATTTCATGAACAGTTAATGAACTTATAGTACTGTTACATTCATGGACTGTTCTTAAAGGTTCTTCGTTCTAATTCATGAACGGTTGATGAACTTTCATGAATTGTTCAAGAACAATTAAGGTTCATGAACTGAATAAGACCTTTGCTTAAATTGTTTAAGCTGAATCATTTTCCAGTGGAATTCCAGTGTCAGTGGAATCTCAGTTTGGCAATGGAATTATGCTCCAGTGGAATTTCGTAGAATCCTGATGAAATTCCAGCGGTCTTTAATTTTTTCCAGTGGACTCCAACTGGAATCCAGTTAACATTTTCACTAGGGAAGTATCCAGCATATGGCGGAAGTCTGTTTATTGTTAGTTACACAGTTTGCCAGCAGGGTATAGGGGAATATTTCAGTTACCGGTCAGCTGCGCGTAATAATTATTATGGTCTGGTACACATTGGCTTTTAACCAATCAAAAGCGGAGGATTTTTAAGAATTGGTGATAATACCTGTTCTGTATGTCTCCATATGTTTCTCGTATATTAAAATATATGGAGTCCCATATACCTCCGTTGTTTCCTCTATATACAGACATTTTCCACATTGGTTATAATAAATGTACCTCTACTATCTTATTTTTAGGTTCATTTAGGTTTAATAAAACCCACAGGCAGATTAGCCCTCCAGCTTTCAGATCCTGCAAACACGCAAATAAAAGAAACTCCAGATTTCTCTAACAGCTTGGAAGTACACACAGAAAAAAGAAGTCACAGCAACACCAGACACTACATTGAAGTCCCAAGTACAGACTCATCCAGAAGCTTCAAGCAAGGGTCTGTGTATGGGGTTGATGATTTTAGATTTGAAGCACGTATGAAGAATGGGTTTATTTTGAAAGTTTACAAGGCTTCCATCACACGTCTTAATGTGGACACTATTGTGAATGCAGCCAATGATACACTGATGCATGAAGAGGGTGTAGCTAGGGTCATTGCCATGGCAGCAGGATCTGAACTTGAACTGGACAGTAGGGATTACATTGAGAGGCACGGGTTACTCACAGTAAGTGAAAACTGCATAACAAGCGCTGGGAACATGCAATACAAGAGTGTGATACATGCGGTGGGCCCACAGTGGTATCATTACAAGTAAGTTTATTATTTCAAATGTAGCTACTGGAATAATTGAGCACCTTCTTTGTGGCTTTCTAGGCTATTGTTTTTTTGTATTTATATATACACTAGCATCTTTGTGTTTTTCTTATATTTCCTATTAATGCTGCTTTGTTGGTTAGAGAATAGTTCATGGCGGGGATTTCTTATTTACACTGTCCCGTTTTTACTGGGATGACAGTAGGGTAAGTGTGAGGTTTGGTTCACCCTAGAACTTGATTTAAACCCTCAGCGGACTTTTTTGCCACTGACCGTTCCAAGGTGGAAGCTCTATTGTCAACCCCCACTGAATGGTGAGGGGGCATATATCGTTAGCATTGTCCAGCCATCCGTCCGTTCTAACGAAGGTATACTTGTGAGCCTTTTTAAGCATACAATCTTACATTCTGTGGCCTGTTTTGCTTGTGTGGCTAGTCACAGAAGCAAATGCCCTTCAGTCAGTATAACAGAGTGTAATGCTTTATTTAAAGCAATAAAAAAAGTCACAGAGGGGTGAATGTGTCCAAGAGTGACCAAATATGTCTAAGTCACAAAAGAATAACCCCTTAAGGCGAGTCACGCAAGTATACCGCGGGTTGTATCCAGAAAAGTGTGTGCTTATCTCCTCCCATAGTTTTCAACTGACTGTTTCAAAACTTTACAGGATGCTTACTTATGATGTCAAGATGTGCATATCGATTCTGTGTCAATATCGATCTTGTATAATGGCCCTTTTCTCGTCAAACTTTCCGCTGATTGTTTTTAGTGGGTGCAGCCGTGTCCATGGGCATATTTATAGTATGTATGCCACCAGGACTAATGAGAGTTCAAATAGAATTTTTAATTACTACTTCATTTCTTCATCTTTTATCAGTTTTTGTGCACAATATGACTTATTTATGTGTCGACATGCCGTAAAACACCATTCATTCATTTATTCGTCCATCCGTACGTCCGTACGTCCGTCCGTCCGTCCCATTTCGTGTCCGCTCTATAACTAAAAACTATAAGAGGGACTGCAATGGAATTTTAAAAAATGATAGAGGGCAATGAGAGGAAGTGTAGAGCGCAAGAACCATACCCTATCTTTATTTAAATTAGAGTTGTTGCCCTTTGTAATTTTATACTTATAATTCGTGTCTGCTCAATTACTCAAAAACTAATAATGGGACTGCAATGACATTTCAAACAATGATAGAGGACAATAAGAGGATGAGCAGAGTTTGTAAGAGTCATAACTCTGCGTTCATTTAAATTAGAGTTATTGCCCCTTGTAATTTTATACTTATAATTCGTGTCCGCTCCACAACTCAAAAACTACTTATGGGACTGCAATGAAATGTCACAAAATGATAGAGTGCAACAAGAGAAAGGCAGAGAGCAAGATCTATAACTCTATTTTCATTTGAATTAGAGTTATTGCCCATTGTATTTTATACTTATAATTCGTGTCCGCTGTATAACTCGAAAACTACTTATGGGACTGCAATCAGATTTCACACAATGATAGAGGGCAACAAGAGAAAGTGCAGAGAGCAAGAACCATAACTCTTGTCTTCATTTAATTGAGAGTTATTGCCCTTTGTAATTTTATACTTATAATACTTGTCCGGAGTATAACTCAAAAACTACTGGACCGGAATGAAATATCACACCTTGCTAGAGAGCAAGTAGATGAAGTGAAGATTGCAATAACCATAACTCTATCTTAATTGAGAATAGAGTTATTGGCCTTTGTAATTCTATACTTAAAAGTCTTGTCTGAAGCATAGCTCCAAATCTACTAATGGATCTGCAATGAAACACGATGACGGAGCAATAAGAGGGTGTGGAGAATACAAGAATCATAACTATATGTTCGTTTAAATTAGAGTTATTGCCCTTTGCTATTTTATACTACAATTCTGATGCATAGCTTAAAAACTACTAAGGAGACTGGAATGAAACTTTACACAATGATAGTGGGCATTGAGAGGAAGTGCAGAGTTCAGTAACAATAACTCTTATCAAATTGAAATTAGAGGTACTGCCTTTTGTAGTGTTATACTTATATTCTTTGTTCATTTTACTTTGTACTTTATATGCACTGATAAAACTTCCTTTAAACAAAGCACCCACTCATGCGTTCTACAGTTACATAGGAAAAAACACTGCGGCGGGGGATATGGCTGTCTCTCAGATATATATGTATTTTGGGGTTTCTGTTGTAATTTTTTTTTTACCTCGAATTGCAGCAGAACGACCCCAAAATAAACACATATATAATAAATCACCATGAAATGGTGATTTTACTTGATTTATTAAAACTTTTTTAAAATAGGGGTAGTGAAGATTGCAAGTTTATTTTTTTTTAAATAAATCACCATGAAATGGTGATTTTACTTGATTTATTAAAACTTTTTTAAAATAGGGGTAGTGAAGATTGAAAGTTTAATTTTTTTTATAAGTTATCAAAATTATAAAATGTTTCTTTAATACAAAACAGATTTGTTGATTTGTTATTAAAATTACAATCAAATCAACAATTTTCCGACCTTGAATACAAAGGTGGTGGATCGTACTCATACACATTACTAAAACAATTTATTACACACTTTTTAGACTTTTTTGTAATGTTGCCATTGCTTCCTTTCTTCCCAGTTCTACTAGTTCTTTTTTTTGAACTTCACTTATTTCAGCCTTTTTTTGTTTGGTGTCCTGTTTTAAACTATAATATTTATCCAACTCATCTAAAATCATCTTAAACTCTTGATCAGATATTTGTGCATCACTCAACGCTTTTGATATTAACTGATTTATGCTATTTAACTTAGCCACTGCCAAAGTTTTTATTTCATGATGTTTTTGAGCTTTTACATTAAGCTTGCGTCTGATAAAATTAACACAAACACCTGTAGCTCCACATATTATTGCTGCTATTTCCAAAGGTAACAAAACTGGAATAACAAATCCAATCCCAGCCATAATAACACCTGCTGATATCAAGGTAGTGTCAATTCCATCTGTAATATTAATACCACGTTTATATTTTTTATAAAGTGACTGACGTATATCTCGTTCTGTTATTAACTTTTTTTCAATTTCTGAAATCTTTTGTAATCTATAATTTTGTCCGTTTTCCACTGAATTTTCCACTGACAAATCAGGATATATACTTGGTGCTGTCGGTTGCTTTGGCATTTTTTTATTAATCAATAAAAAATTAAATTAATTCAATTAATAATGATGCCACCGTATTTACAGCTGTAGCGTTGGCAACCTTGCATACAAAGTTAACAACAGAACCAGCAAAAAACTTTAAAGGTTCATCAAAGTTATCATGATTGCGTGGAATGATGTGAAGCGTTATACCATAATTTGGTTGTTAAACACCATTGACAGAAACTATTACAGTTACGTCACCAACTAATCGGTCACTTGCTAAACCTATTCCCATAATCCGTCCACGGCGTGTCATTACATGCCCCACATTTGATTCTGCTCCACCGTTACCAAATGAGAGTATTCTATTTAACACAAGTGGGCCCTTAGCCTCCGCAAATATTGTTATAATCCCATATTTAAGATTATCAACTCTATCTTTCAAATGATTAAACTGGTCAACAAAAGGCAGAACTTGCCTAGATAAATCTTGAACATTATTTATCAAAGCCTCTAAGTCTTCTGTTTTTTTAGTGCTTAGTGGTCCAAATATACTCATTGTTTTTTTTATAAAAATATATTTTTTAAATAATTTCTAAAACACAACTCATAGGCAAACCGCTATTAAATATCTTGTTACCATACTCATCTCTGACTTCTATTGTGAATTCAGAAATTGCCCCATTCATAAGACAGTGATATTCAGGATAAAAACTTGTATATACTATATCTCCGAACTTCTTATTTACTACAGGCACAACACCTATAATAGTGCTTGGTGCACCATTGAAATAATTACTACTCGTATTAACTTGTTTCAGATGAACATATAGCTGTTTGTAAGGAGCTAAATCCATTGGGTAATTTCCTATATTAGTACCTGTTAACCATTTTCTGTCCTTGAATCCCAGCATTTTTGAAAGACCGCTTGACACTCGTGTTTCTATTGGCGTATGTATAATTACGAGGCCAGCTTGGACAATATTGTCCAGAATAATCTTTTCATTTAGCTTTTTAAACCTTTCTACCAAGTCTTGAAAGTTAAAAAGTCCATTTGGGAAATGATATATTTTATCTGGGTTTCTTGTCTTTATGGTTTCATTAATAATATTATACCAACCGATAGTGTATGTAAAACTTTTTAATCCAACGCGCTTAGTTCCATCTCTATTATCGATATACTGTTGTAAATTAATAGAGTTGTCTATGTTTGAAATTGTATGAAACATTTTTTTTTTAATATATATATATAAAAACACAAATAAAAATGATTTCTAAAGAATTCAAATATAACCCAGATGCTCAATATTTAAATACTTTTAGCAAGAAAGTGATAGATATAATAAATCAAAACATAGTCATTACATCAGACGGTAAAGACTTTAAAGCATCATTTCCAAATGTCTTTGAAAAATACAAACTCCCATACGTCAAATCAGATGCTATAGTCCAACGCTGGGGAACAGATTGGATGTTATTTTGGCAAAATCAGTTAAACTTTGCTATTTGGTGTGCGACAACTGGATGTGGTATTGATTTTAACAATCATCTAAAAGCTGATACTCTGGTTGGTTCGTTATTTCGATTTCATGTCTATTACCAAGTCAGAAGAATATTATTTGAAATGAGTGTAGCAATGCCACAAGACTCAAATTGGAATGCGTTTAATAACACATATAACCGAAACGCATACGAGAGAATATGCAAGGAGTTTAATGTTGACTTATATTCAGACTGGAGACAGAAACAAAGCTATAATAATGGTCTAGGAACAATTTACAATTACTGGACACATATTGGTTATCATCCTTTGGTAAATACTGTATACGACAACAAAACGATGAGTTTTACAGTCTATGAGAGTGATAAAACATACCACATTGATTACATTGCACAAGGATCTGAGGCTGACAATAGTTGGTCTACTTTTATACTAGATTGTTCATCTGGATTTACAAGAGCTGGAGTAGAAAGAATCAATGACAGCATAAGAACATACTGCTGGGCAATTCTTGGCTCACAATCACAAACAAGAACAGATATACTTGGAACTGGAACAGCATTTGATGCACAAAAACAATTTTTAGCAAATGTAGAGGACGCAATAAATAGCCCCATCTACTTGCCCAGTCAAATTTCAAGATATGAAAACACTCTAAAATATGCAAGAAGTAAAGTAAATTTTGTCTATGGAAGTGGATTGTACATGTCTCCGAGCGACATGGAACTAAGAATCGGAATAATACAAGACTACAATAATGAAATTGTAATAGCAACCGATGCACAAGCATTAGGATTGAATAATGATGTAAATGTAAAACCAGTGCCACCAAAAAATATTCAACCTTTTCAAGGCACCACAACAAAGAAATTTTTGCCGGACTTCGATAAATCATCAATACATAAAACTGTGGAACATAACCCACCAGAAATACAAAAAATAGCGATTGAACACGAAGATAACAAAACAACTATAATTGTTGGTACTATAGTAATAGGTCTTGCTGCATTACTTATTTACGAGATTTACTAAACCACTCTTTGGCTGCCACATACAACAACCCGGAAACAAACACAAGCAAAGCCCATAGATTGTTACCAAGCCAATTAATAACATTACCTGTTGCAGATAAAAGCCATGATACTATTGCACCAATAACTCCTGGAAGTGCTGCAGCAGCTTTACCAGCTAGGTTGGCAAGAAGTTTACCAAGATTAAATAGTTGTTTTTTTATCCAATCTTTTACACTTGATGGATCAGGCTTTGGAGTTGGAACAGGTGCAGTCCCTCCTCCTGTTGTAGGAATAATGGTATCAACTAATACCCCAATAATCATACCAAAGGCAGTCAAAATACTAACAATAGTAATACCTTGCTCTCTGAATAATGTTTTTATTCTCTCACCCAATGTTGTGTCTTTTTTTAACACCTTATTTATAGTTTCTTTTATCCTGTTTATTTGACTGCGTAATGCTTCTTTGTTGTCACTCGCCGCTTCAAGTCGTGAACTTCTTTCATCTTCTAAGTTTTTTATTCTGTCACGTATGCGCTCTTGTTGAAACTCATCCTCCTGCCCGGGGGTGCTAACCTGTTCCAATTTTTGTTTTTCTTTTGCTATATCTTTATCAAGCTCAGTGAGCTTTGAGAGATTATTAGTAAGTTCTCCACGAAAGCTTTGCAATACCTTATCTAAACCTCGTATCTCTCGCATTGTTAGACCTTCTGTTTGTGTTTGAACAGCAGTTTTAGAATGAGTTTCATCTATTATATCACTCAAATCACTCTCAATTGTATTTACAGCATCTACTGTATTTTGTACATCTTCAGTTGTTGAAAATGTTTGCATCGGTATATTTTCTTCTTCTTTTGTAAGGGTATCTCTTGTTTTTGTCAAGGATGCTAATTCTGCCCTACCCTGAGCTATTCTTTCACGTGGGGCTAAATAATCATATATTTTTAAATTATTTTTTATGAAGTCAATGCCATATTTTCTACGTAGAGTATCCAGCACATAAAACTTGATTGGTTCGTTTGGATTATATCCCTTATAATAGGTAAGTGGAACATTATCTATCCCCAACCGAACTGCATATAACAATATTCTACCGTTTTCATCATTAACCACTTTAAAATCATTTTTATAATCAATTCCGCTGATTTCAGCATTAACTTCAGTAAAAAATTGATCTACTAACCACTTTTTTTGTGTAAGCTGTTCTTCTGTTTTATCTTCTCCTTCAAGCTGATCAATAAGCTTATTTTCATTTACAATTTGTCTCTGGAATTCTGGGTTAGGTTGTATAAAATCGTCTTCAAGTGCTTTATCCAAGTCTTCTTCAGTCATATCAAACGCAGGATTTTCAAATCCTCCTTCAGCCATTGTTTATTTTATTTAATTTTAAAAAATATATTTAAAAAATAAAAACAATGTCAGCTTACGGAAACAAACTCAGCCCTCATAGAAAACTAAGAGAACCTCATGGTGCCAAAGGCATCCGCACAAGTGTAGTAATAACTAATAATCCATCAACAATAGACCAAAACCAGCAACTGCTTGTGAGATTTCCAAATCTGAGTACTAATGATGTGATAGTTCCAAGTACTGCTCGTCTTGCCTTTGAAATAGAACTTAAAAGCAGAACAGACGCCAACGCTACTCTATTTCAAAATCTGGGTAGAACAATTGTGAAAAAAATGACAATAAGAATAAGTGGTAACGAAGTCATGTCAATAGATGACAGTGATATATATCATTGCTACGTAGATTTATGGAAAAGCCCTACTGAACGACAAAACACAGCTTACCAAGGTATTGGTAAAGCAAACATGTTAAAACATAGAGTCGGTGCAGATGATGCTTCCTCAGACACTAAAGATGAAGCTATAGCAGCAGCTTATGGAAATAGATTTTGTATTCCACTGGACTTTGAAATGTTAGAAAGCCATATGCCATTTTATCAAGCGGGGCTTGGTGATAGGTTAGAATATGAATTAACGTTTAACGATTATAACAAAGTTATCAAAAGCGCTGATGCTGATGCATCTTATGTAATAAAAAATATCTGCTTGGAATTTGATACGGTTAGTGATGTTGAATTATCCAGACAAATAAGACAGCAAATCAATGGTAAGATGTCATTTATGTATGATCGTATCATGCGACATAGAAAAATAATAGCAAACAAATCTGATACCCTTTGGAACATCAACATTAATGTACCAGCACGTAGCATGAAAGGTATTTTAATGCTGTTTGAAGACCCAGAAAGAACAGACACAGAAACCTATTACAACCCAAAGATTGAAAAGGTTGAAATGACAATAGAGGGAGTACCAAATCAGTTGTATAGTCAGGGCATGAAGGCATATCAACATTGGGATGAAATCAACAAATATTTTGCCTTGACATCAAAAAGAAACAAAGAGACAGAAATAGTAGCGAGAGACTTAAACTTTACCAGTGTTTCTCTTGAGACTTATTTGACAAAATCATATGCTTTGTGGCTTGACCTTAGAACATGTAATGACAATTTATTACACGGCAGTGGAAGAAGAATAGAAAACGGCAGTGAAGGCATAACGATATTAATAAATAAAAAAGCAGATGCAGATCAAACTTTAAATATTTACATATATATAATACAAGATGCGCAAATCAATTTCGAAGATGGAAGATTCAAAGAAGCAGGATACTAGTTTGCAAGAAAAATATCCTAAATATTCACACAGTGCCATTATTTGTGGTCAGACAGGCTGTGGTAAAACAGAGTTTGTTCTTGACATACTTGAAAAAGAGTATGTTGGAGTTTTTGAACATATAATTATATTGTGCCCGACTATAAAGTGGAACGAGGCTTATAAAAATAGATCCTGGATAGGAGATGTAAGACACCCAAAAGATAAAAAAATAACAATTGTCAATCCTGTTGGTAAAGACGGAAATGAAAAGCTACAAGAACTATTGCGTTCATGTTTCGAAAAATATGCTGGCCAGCCCACATTATACATTATTGACGATTGCTCAGCCACAAAAGAATTAACAAAGAAAAAAGATATGTTGTCAGAGTTGACATTCTCTGGTCGCCACGCCAAACAATCAGTGTGGGTTATTTCACAGAGATATAATTCTGTATTGAAAGATTTGAGGGATCAAGTAAAATGGTTGTGTATGTTTTACACCAAGGACAGAGATAGTTATGAAAATTGTTTGAGAGAAAATGATGTTATTCCGACGTTGGAGGAGAGAACCAGAATAAAAAAAACTTTAGCTAAGACTAAATATTCCAAGTTGATATTGAGGACTGACCAACCAACTGGTTATTGGGTTGAATAATATTTTTCAAAAATACAAACTAGAGTATCCCATATAAACCAAAAACTCAATGCACTAACCAATATCGGTACAACATCACTACTCATGTTTTCCGGGGCTTGTAAAACATACCCTCTTGGCTCACATATAAAATATTCTACGCCATCCTTTGTCACAGAAATTACAGGCGTTTCCTGTGCACCTTTTGCATACGTTTGTAAAAACTTACTTTCTGAAACACATATACAACATTTTACGTCATCTCTTGTCATAATATCTAGTGCTATTTTATTTTTGTTATAATCACTATTCTCACCGTCTGTTATTTTCAAATCCATTTTTTCTTATATAATATTTTTTTATTATTACAAAATATATTTTTTTACAACTGTTGCTAATAGTAATACTAACAGCAAAGTAGCAATGTTAATAGCAATACTGACCATGAATATAGTATTGCTAATAGCATTGCTCATAGCAAAGTAGCAATGTTAATAGCAATGCTTGCAGCAAATTAATAATGTTAATTAAACAAATAGCAATATTAATAACAATGCTATTAACAATACTAACAATTACTAGTTGCATGAATATCGCAGCTAGTTGTTTTGTATTTTATATTTATTTCAAGATAAAAAATAAGATTAATAATATAAAAATGAATGCGGAAGAACTATTACAAAATATATCGGAACAGACGGAACCAGATGAATCAAAGCAACAAGAAACAAAAAAAGAAAGATTATCAGCCATAGTAGCTGGCGGTGGTAGTCGTCAATATTTGGGTAAGGACATACAACTCACAAACATAGATGGCATGCCACCAGATGAAATTAACAAACTTTACTGCAGATATGAAGCAAGGCTTGGGGCAAGCATGACTAAAACTTTAGGCAATTCTTTTATTAACTTGTATGTAATGGGAGTATCAAAATATTTTAATGTAACCAGTCCACCAAAGCTAATAGAAGATTTGGAGGAAGACCCATTTATTAATCATGCTTTGACAAGCGCTTGTTGTGAGTTGTATTACAGGTATGGAATGTGCTTAGCACCATTTACAGCAATACTGACAACTGTTAGACATATTGATTTTAATAAAAATAAAAATACAGATAATATAAATGGAGAACCAAGAGTGTGAAGTTATACCTGTTGTAACACAACCTGTTGAACAACAAAAAGTAAAAAATCCAAAAAGAATAGAAGCTGGAAAAAAAGGAGCAGCGGCAAAAAAGGCAAAGCGTTTGCTTCAGGATGCAAATCAAGATGTTACAAATCAAAATGCTGCAAATCAAATAACAAAAATAACAATAGGTGAAGAAGAACCAGAAAAAATCAAAATAAACGTATACAAAAATTATATTCCACCGTGTCTGGTTTTATTAGGCATTGCTGGGTTGGGTTTGTATATTTATAACAAGAAATCTGCTACGCAGCCTGTAGCTGTGCAACCTGTTTATGTTGCACCAAAAGACCCGTTTGATTTTTAATAATTTATTTTAAAAAAATAATCATATAAAAAAATGGCAGCAAGTATTGACGGAAAACAAATTGTAAATATGATGTATCACGCTGGAGTGGAAACACTTCTAACTGTTGGATATTCTGAAATTGGCAGAAAAATACTAAAAAGACAAGCACCCAAAGTGGATTTTAATATGACAGATTTTGGGATGCTGTCTGTGGATATAATGTTAGCAATGGCTACAAAGGATATGTTGATTAAGCAAGGTATTATTCCTGCGGATATTATGAAATAATTTTAAAAAATATATATATTAAAAAATGGCAAGTGCAGTAGCAATGATGATAGGTGGCTCATTAACAAATGCATTGGCATTTAGCGGTTCAAATTATTTCTTTTCGAAAATGGGAAGTCATTCAGATGAGGAAAGACAAAGGCATGACAAAGCAGTGGAACAATTAAACGCAGCACAAGTGGAGTGGAATAAAAAAAGAACAGAGAGATTAGATTTTATTAATAAACAACTGCAAAAAGAACATCATGCAAAGCAGACTTTTGATGATGTAGACCAAGCTATGAAACAGTATTATTATACAACTGGCAAACATTTACTTTTGGAACCGGAGCCCAAGTTGAGTGATTTTTATACACCATCTCCGGATCAACAGAATAGAGAAATTACGTTTATTGTGGTGGGCATGGCTGCAACTGGATTTGTGGCGTATAAATTGATTTCATAAAAAAAAATAGTTTAAAACTATAATTACTTTAGACTTTTTTGGATTTGAAATGACTAAGTTTACTTTGAAAAAACTAAGTCATATGCATGATACCTATTTTTTTTGTTGTTTTTACATGGTTTCAATCCAAGTGGTCGAATATAATATGGTGGTTTAGATCTTCTCTAATTTATTTTTGAGATTATCAGGCGCCCATACTTCACCATTGTCTAATAATGTCAATACCATGGATGGACCATATTCGGTATCTACTATTTTCGTATCTGTAATTTTGTATATTTTATTTAGTTCCAAGTCTGTCCATTTCTTTGTGCTATTTTGATATTGCTCTTCGAGCAGTTCATCAAATTGTGCAGTTGTGATTTCCATTTTTTCTTTATAGTTATATAAAGTTTATTCTTTAGTAGAAAAAAATGGAAAAGATTTATTACAGCCCAAAAGGATTTTGGAGAGGTTACACAGCAGTTAAAAAATTATCAAAAGAGGCTAGTGTTAGTGATAAAAAGGCATTAGAATTTTTAAAGAAACAAGCTGTGTGGCAGATTTATTTACCTGCGCCGAAGAAAATAATTAGACCCAGGTTTGATGTTTCAGCTAAGAATGGAGTGCATCAAGCTGATTTGTTATTTTTACCGCATGATACTTTTGGGATTGGTCGTGGACGCAAAACATATAAATATGCGTTGACTGTGGTTGATATTGCGAGTAGATACAAAGAAGCAGAGCCACTGACTTCCAAGGATAGTAAAGAAGTTGTTAAAGCATTTGAAAATATATATAGTCGGCATCTAAAATATCCAAAATTATTACAAGTGGATCCAGGCAGAGAATTTATGGGTGCAGTATCACAGTTGATGTCAAAACACAAAGTAAATATCAGACGAGGCAGAACAGAAATACACAGAGACCAAGCTTTAGTTGAAAGATTTAACAGAACATTAGCTGAAAGATTGTTTGGCTATCAGTATGCTAAGGAAATAGATTCGCAAAAACGTAATAGAGAATGGGTAAAGAGATTACCAGAAGTTGTTAAAGCCATAAATGCGGAGACAAAAAAGCCCTTTCCTGTTGAAACAAAAATATTAAAAGATGATCCTATCTGTATGAATGCAAGTGTAAGATATTTATATCAACCCGGGGAACAAGAAGGTGGAAGACGCAGAGCAACTGATCCAATGTGGAGTGTAGATATTCACAAGATTAAAAGTTATATGGTGACGCAAGGTATAAGAGTTTATTATTTGAAAGCACCAGCGCCACAGAGAGGATTTGTCAAAGAAGAATTACTTATTGTTCCTGCTGATACCCAAATTCATAAGTTTTTATAGAAACCATATGCATCAGTTGTAATTCCATCTTCTCGAATGTATCTTTTAGTGTAAAATGGTGATAGTGTAACTTTGTTTACTGTTATGCCATATATTTGATGTTTTATTGATCGCATCATATTCATTTCATGGTTATATTTTTTCTTGTTAAATAGTGCATCCTTGTAGTTTTCAAAATTTATATGTTTTTTGACTACATAAGTTTTTACACCCTTTGCTTTTTTAATAAGTTGTTCATCCGCTCTCAAAATAGAATATAGCTTGGGTCTTAATCCAACATACTCAGCTATAGCAACACCAGCACATTCGTCTTTCATTTTACCCAATACTTTTTTGTTTGTATCATCATGCATTGGGTGATCTTGAGGATAATCACTCAAGTCATACTCATCTTTCATTTCAGCCATGTCTTTGTATGCATCATCTGTTCTGATGTCTACAAGCAAGCTGTCAGTATCTGTGTATAATAAAGTACAGTTATTTTTGTACCTTCTTTTCAAAGTATTATAATACCAATCATACATATGGTACTTTGATAAATCCAATACTGCCATTCCAACATAAATTGGTTTGTTTAATGTTAATTTTGTTTTGTTTACATGTACTGCTGATAATTCATCTGAAAATTTGATACGCCTGTTAAAGTTGGGTTTGGCTATTATTTTTCTTATTTTTTCATTTTCAGAGCCGTCAGTTCTGACTAGTTTTATATCAGTCCGCTTGCGTAGATTTTCCATTGTTTTGCCAAACACAGAGTTGTTCGCAAGTTTGTAAAAATCTTTTTCAAAGGGTGATTTAGCTTTTTTCTAAGTTCTGTGTTTAGATTTATGTATGATGCCATCCATGGTTTTTCATTAAATTTTAATACTCTGTGTACTTTCTTTAGTTTTATACCCAAAGATAAATACAGTTCCAGGGTTTTATGATGTATCACATATTTTTCTTTGTCCATAAGATTTGGGACTAGTTGTTCTGTATTTATCATGCTATTATTTTCTAACAGATCTGTCTGGTATTTAGACAACCATTCTTTTTTTACTGCTAAACTTTCCGGTGCAAGTGGATAGTCATTATGAGATTCATGAAGTTCTTTAGGATATTCCAAATCAACTTCTGCAAAATATCCTTTTCCTTCTTTTGACTCTGGCAACTTTCCTGATTCCCCCCACTTAAAGCCAGAATATGGAAGTGGTTGACTCATTGCCCAACCATAGAGGTTACAGGCATCATAATACATTAAAAAGTTGTTTTCCTCGTTAGGGTTATAATCAGCTACATATGGATTGTTTGCTTTGGCATATCGTTTTGATACATTACTAATTCCACCACGCATTCCTTTTTCTATAAATAAGTGCATGTCAATGTCTGTCAAAAGTTCCAATTCTATTTTTGAATGTTTAAGTAAAGCATCCAAAAATAATCCAGGTGCTGTGTAGTAATGTAAAGCATCAAGTTTGTATGCATTCATACATGTTTTTCTAAAAGTTTGAAACACATCTGCTAACAGAGTTACATCAGTTTTTAGATATAAATCATGATAGTCTCCAAGAGTTTTACAGTTAAACTCTTTCCATATTTTTTGAGCATATTCGTAATCTTCGGGACTTATACTTTCATCTGAGAGACTACTGTAAAACTTTTCTATAGGTGGTAATTGCGTTTCCTTAAATCTTTCCATACTGTCCATATATTCGTATGGATAAACACCTTTTCGTAAAAGTAAATCTGTTTGTTCCCCAAACTGATTTTTGGTAATTTTGAAATCAGATTTGTCTGTTGCTTTAACCAATTTTTCCAAAGACGAAGCCATAAATTGAAAGCTATCCAAAAATCTAAGTTGTCCGGCACTAAATGAAATATACTTTTCAGCGTTGTTTGGAATGCATGTAATATTACCTGTCATTTTATGTATTTTTTGCATTATAAGATGACTATCATATCCTTTGAGGTTGTGAAATATAACAGGTATAGGTGTTTTGTTTGGTTTTATTTTCAGCTTTAGATTGCAGTTTTTATGTGCTGCACCTCTATATTCACCTGTAAAATGACAGTGGTCTCTTACTTTACAGTGTTTACCACATTTTCTACCTATTTCATCCTCGCATATCCAGCAGTGTGTTGCTTTTTCATAATCTTCCTCATTTTGCTGCGTCATGATTAATGGTTTTGGGTTAGCAAATATTTTATTAATGTTGCTCTTTTCACATTCTAAGTGATTTAAAAACTTTTCAACAACATCTTCACCTCTGTAAATAACAGGTTCTTCTGTTTTACCATCATATCTGACAACTTGATATCCAAATCCACAAGCTTCGTGCACACTTGTGATTTCAGATTTCTTTCCAAATTTGATTGATTGAGGTTTGATTATACTCTCAAAATCAGCATATATTGCATAAGACACAGGCATCTGATTTTGATGATTTTTAAATTTTACAGTATTTTTACCTTCTTTTGGCATTTCTATTCTGCAAGAATTTTTATTGATACCCTCACAGTCTTCTCTGTGTTTGGTAAGTAGATCTTTTCCAGAATAGCCGTGAAGGCAACGATCGCAGAAGTAAGTTTGACCATGGTGTTTGTTTTGATCCCAGAGTAGTCTATTCAAATTTTTAATCCAGCAATAGTGATATTTTGTTGTTAATGTTTTTGATTCTTTGGAATAATCATCAGGGTTATAGTTGTCATCTATAATTCCTTCTTCATTATTTGGATCGTCTTCGTTTTCTGATTCAACTTCAGTGTCTTCCGATATTAAGATCAAATTAATTCGTTCAATATCTTTTGGTTGTTCTGATATTTTATATGGAAAAACAGATACCTTTTTATTTTTTCCTGTTATGGTATATCCATAAACGTTGATAGCAAGATTATTTTGTTTTTCTACTTTGATTATTTGAGAAATTGGAGTGGGAAAATCCATACCATCCATATTCAACTTACCCATGTGTTTGTTATAACTAGATATCCTAGTTGGATTATTTTTATTAGGCCACAAAGCAGAAACCAATGCCACTTCCAAGCACTTATTATCTTCATTATTGACATTAATTATTGCTTTTTTATCAGATACTACTTTAGGCAAAGGAATATATGAAGAACCTTTTAATGGTTCATACTTTGCAAAATTTAAGTAAAACGTAACACAGTGATCAATCTCCAATCCAGATGCTGTGTTTGTAAATCTTTCAAGGCTCTCTTGTATATAAGCAGATGATTCATCGTAAAACTCATTTATTTTTTCAGAGGTTAAAATTGCATTTTGCTCGCTGTGTAATACTGCTGTGGTGTATTTTTTTGTAGCACCATCATCTTTGAATAAATTTACAGTGAGACCTAATTGAAACTTTAATCCATCCATCTTTGTCAGCTCTTTGCTTATTTGTTTTGTAATAATGGATTTTTTATCACGAAATAGTTTTTGAGGGTCTTTGTATTTTTCGGCAGATATCTCGTATGCTTTAAAATAGCCACACATTGGTTTGTCAACCAGTTTTAATTCTTCTTTAGATTTTCTATCATTAAGCTCTTTCAGTTCATTTATAACATTGTCTCGTAATTTAGCATATTTCTGCTTTTGTTCATCTTGCAATTTATCATATTTCTGCTTTTCTCGTTTACGTTGTTTCTTAGCACGTCGTCTCTTGAGTAAATTTTCTAATGTTTGAGAATTAACCTCTTTTGGAGTTTCCTTTGGAACTTCTTTAAGAGCATCTAGCCCCTTTCTAAGCTGATCATTATTAATTACTCCTTCCCGGTGTAATTGTAAAATGTAGCGAACGTCTTCGGTACTCATTTTTGTAATATATATCATATTAATTTTTTTTCTTTAAAATAAAAAAATATTTATTATAACAAGAAAAAGAAAATGGAAAACACTAAGAAAATTGAAAACATTTGCCAATTTCTCAAAGTTGGAGATCACGAACCTTGTAAAAATAAACCAACAAAAGATTCAAACTACTGCAGTTTGCATAAATTCAGAATAAAGCAAAGTAAAGTTGTACCATGTCTAAAATGTGGGAAAGGTACAAGTGCAAAATATCAAATTTGTGTTGGTTGTGGTGCTCATATAGTTAGATTAAGACATAGATACTGGGAAGTAGTAAAGCCGTATATTGTTGAATGTAATAGGCTGAAACATATAGAAATTTGATTTTCTAGTAAAAAATCATATTTTATTATATTCGTGTTTATTCGTTGATTTGAGTGTAATTTTGATAACAAATCAACAAATTTGTTTTGTATTAAAGAAACATTTTATAATCATATTACAAAAAAAGCAATATTTTTATAATTTTGATAACTTATAAAAAAAATTAAACTTGCAATCTTCACTACCCCTATTTTAAAAAAGTTTTAATAAATCAAGTAAAAATCACCATGGTGATTTATTTAAAAAAAATTAAACTTGCAATCTTCACTACCCCTATTTTAAAAAAGTTTTAATAAATCAAGTAAAATCACCATTTCATGGTGATTTATTATATATGTGTTTATTTTGGGGTCGTTCTGCTGCAATTCGAGGTAAAAAAAAAATTACAACAGAAACCCCAAAATACATATATATCTCAGACTGCTTCTTGTTTTCAATGGGGGCTTCCATGTCTCATGGACTCATTTTTAGTTTTTTGACTTTTGTATTCACACTGTCAAATTTACAACATGCACTAGGTCAGCAGACTGTGTGACGCGATTCTCAGTCAACAAATAGTTGCAAAAAACGATGCCAGTTCTAGAAAAACTTTACAATTTATCAAAAGGTATAGTAAATACAGACTTGAAACAAGTTGTTCCAAAATTCAACAAGCCCTGAAATGAACTAATTACCCGGGTAATGAATACAAAAGTAACATATTACTGTCTGACACCTATAAGAATCATGACTTTACTCCAAAATATTTATTGTTGGCGGGTGGAGTTGGGGGCAGGGGTGGGGTGGGGAGAGATATACAATACCAAAAATAAAAATAGATGTGTTTCCAGTTACCCGACCGACCCCATTTTTTAGGGGCCGACCCTAAAACATTTTATGCCAAAACGAAAAATAATTCTATGTTGTTCTGAATGGAAGTAAAACTTAACGTCATTTTATATTGTCTGTAATCCACTGGGCTATAACTATGCAATTATTACCGAATTACACAGCAAAAGTGCAAAATATATAGGTAAGCCATTTGATTTCAGAGCAATGCGACGTTAATAAACTATTAAACTAATCAGTAAAATGCTTGTTAAACAATAGTGTTCTGGTTTAAATTTTCGTATTATTTTTAACAGGAACGCGTAATTTAACTGGGGCGGTCTTATATCGAGGTAAACTGACAACATCACAGAGAAACTTTCACGTTGTATTATCAACTTGTATCCATGGTTTTATGTGATGAATAGAATCGCACAATATCTTGAACACCCCACCCCCACCCCAAAAAACAACAACAAGAGGCCATTAGAGGGCCTGTGGACGCTCTACTGGCTAAATATAAAATTTGTGTATAAGGGACCATAACTCTGTCAAAAATCATTCAACCGAAACATGGCGAAGATATGCACCACTAGGCTTGGTACTGATCATCCCTGTCAATTTTCGTTGAAATCCACCAAAGGTTCAGGAGAACTAGTCTGTACAAAGATAATGTAAAAAAATGCCTACCGACTTACCCTATTTGTTTAGAGCATGCAATAGGAAACATACGTATTTTTCTTTTTGGTCTACTAAAGATCATAGTTTTTGTCCATCGTCTTGCGTCCGACCGTCCATCCGTCCGGTGCCCGACACACTAAAACTACCGTTACCATAAACTTCGTAAAACCTTTGCAAACATTTATTATCGTAACCCTGATCTTCTTTCCAAATATAAAAATAATTTAAGGACTCTTCTGCGACAAGGACTATCACAACCTGACTTCTATTGTGATGTGATTTATAAACTTCGTAAGATTCTCGGTCATGATCACTTTCATACTATCTTTGTTAAACTTGTTAAAAAGTTTATCAAAAGAGGTTATGACCTTACGATGACCGGCCAGGCTGTGGACCCTATGATGACGCCTACCTAAAGCCCATTGGGACGGTGGCGTTTGATGTTTGTCTATGATCTTTCTTGTCGTGCCCTTAATGGTTTATTCTCTTACTGCTCTGGCTTCTGCCAAGTCATTGAGTACCTTCATGGTGGCTTTCTAGGCTATTGTTTTTTTGTATTATATTTACACGAGCATATTTGTGTTTTACTTATATTGCCTATTGATGCTGCCTTGTTGGTTAGAGATTAAATCGTGGTGGGGATTTCTCTATTTACACTGTCCTGTTTTAATGGGACGACAGTAGGGTAAGTGTGAGGTTTGGTGCACCCTAGAACCGGTTTAAACCCCCCAGTGGCCTACTTTTCCACTGACCGTTCCAAGGCGGTAGCCCTATTGTCAACCCTTTTGTGTTTGTGATGTCGTTTGCTTTTATTGTTACTTTGCCTTCTTGTTTGTCTGTTTGCATGTTTGTTTCTGTGTTTTGTGGTTGACTGTCCTCCTTGAATGCTACTTTCCCTGTCCGATCTTTTTATATTTCTTTAGTATTAGCTATAGCTTTTTAATGTTCTCATATATTTTCATCAAACAGGGTTCCTACGGTCAGGGAAAAGGTCAGGGAATTCCTTTTGTTTTAAGTTCGGCGAAATATCAGGGAATTTTTAAATTGGTCAGGGAAATTTGAAAATTTAGCAAAAATCAAGGAAAAGTCAGGGAAATTGAAATCAGAGACTGAGGACCGAGGAATTAATTATGAAATAAAGAAGTGTGAATAGTTATCATCATCGTTAGGGCAGTTTCTAAAACTTCGTCTGACGTTCTCTGGAGTAAACAACCCTAAAAGTGCAAGCACTTATTCACAATATTACAGTGCGGAGAGACTGAAATGGTCTGGCGCCCATTGTCTCCTTAGCATCCCTGTTTTATATGAGCTTTCTGCAGTAGAGGATGAGCTATTTTGTTTTTCAGCTTTCTGCAACGGTGGATGAATTGTTCTCTTTTTTCAGCTTTTTACTGTGTATGATGAGATGTTTTCCTTTTCAGCTTTCTGCTGAGCAGGAAGAGCTCTTTTCTTTTTCAGCTTTCTGCAGTGGAGGGTTAGCTGTTTTTTCAGCTTTCTGCAGCGGAGTTGTTTTCGATTTAAACATTCTGCATTGGAAGATGAACTGGTGTTTTTCAGCTTTCTGCAGTGGAGGAGGAGCTATTTTCTTTTTCAGATTTTTGCAGTGGTGGATGAGTTGTTTTCTTTTTAAGCTTTATGCAGTGGTGGATGAGCTGTTTTCTGTTTAAGCTTTCTGCATTGGAGGATGAGCTGCTTTCTTTTCAAGCATTCTGCATTTGTGGGTGAGCTGGGTTTTTCATCTCTCTGCAGTGGTGGGTGAGCTGTTTTCTTTTTCAGCTTTTTGCAGTGGTGGGTGAGCTGGGGTTTTCATCTCTCTGCAGTGGTGGGTGAGCTGTTTTCTGTTTAAGCTTTCTGCAGTGGAGGATGAGCTGCTTTCTTTTCAAGCATTCTGCGTTTGTGGTTGGGTTGGGTTTTCATCTCTCTGCAGTGGTGGGTGAGCTGTTTTCTTTTTCAGCTTTCTGCAGTGGAGGAAGAGCTGCTGTTTTCTTTTTCAGCTTTCTGCTGTGGAAGAAGAGCTGGTTTCTTTTTCAGCTTTCTGCAGTGGAGGATGAATTGTTCTCTTTTTAAACTTTCAGAAGTGGAGGATGAACTGTTTTCTGTTTAAGCTATCTGAAGTGGAGGATAATCTGTTTTCTTTTTAAGCTTTCTGAAGTAGAGGATGTGTTGTTTTTTTTAGCTATTTTATTTTTCTGCTTTCTTCAGTGGAGCATGAGTTGTTTCCTTTTTATGCTTTCTACCGTGGATAATGAGCCGTTTTCTTTTTAAGCGTTCTGCAATGGAGAGTTAGCTTTTTTTAGCTTTCTGCAGTAGTGCGTGAGCTGTTTTCTTGTTCAGCTTTCTGCTGTGGAGGATGAGGTGTTCTCTTTTCAGGTTTCTTTCAGTGGAAGATGAGTTGTTTTCTTTTTCAGCTTTCTGCAGTGAAGGATGAGCTGTTTTATGCTCCCCACAATTCTTTGTGGGAGCATATAGTCAGCGCTTTACCCGTCCGTCCGTCAGTCTGACTCTTCGTCACACCTTCTTTTACGGAGCATTACTTCGAAACTACTTATGGGACTGCATTGTAACTTCACACAATGATTGAAGGCAATGTGAGGAAGTGTAAAGCAGAAGAACCGTAACTCTGTCTTCATTCAAAATGGAGTTATTGCCCTTTATTATGTTATACTTATAATTATTGTCCGGAGCATAACTGAGAAAGTACTGTTGGGACTGCATTGAAACTTCACACAATAATAGAGTGTGGGCGTTTGCGGGTTTTCTAACTAGATGTAAGAGTAACGACGTCTGTGCGTTTCTATATCTAATTCTCAACCAACCACGTCTCTATCAAAAAACATCGGAAGTGACGTCAAACGACGCCACGCATCAACTCGCTTCAATAACGTCACATGATAATAACATGAAATTACGCTAAATCCCCGACATACAGGGGGCCGCAAAATGCAAATGTACTATTGAGGGATTTGCACTAACAAACGCAAATTATACCAAGGCCGTAGACCTCCTTCACGAACGTTTTGGTCAGGTTCATAAGATAACACACGCATATATGCAGACGTTGCTACAACTTCCGTCTCCAGGCAACA
This sequence comes from Cyrtodaria siliqua, assembly GCA_037043455.1. NCBI lineage: Eukaryota > Metazoa > Mollusca > Bivalvia > Adapedonta > Hiatellidae > Cyrtodaria > Cyrtodaria siliqua. The sequence goes on along the minus strand of JAWPHD010002110.1, from coordinate 196,435 downwards.
GTCTACAGAGTCTGAGAAACTACTACGACAAGATGGAAAATTACATACGGGGACTCGAATCACTCGGTCAGTACCAAGAATCCTATGGAACGCTTCTTGTACCTGTTATTTTCGATAAACTGCCCTCTGAAGTACGGAAAAACTTAGCGCGACAACATAAGGGAAATAACATTCAGCTACAGGAACTACGTAAAGCAATCTCCGAGGAAATAAATGTCATGGAAGCCGGTCAGATCAGCAGTTTTAACGACTATGGAACGCCAACTATGTCTCTTCTATGTCTCTTCTAACGAGTTCCGGTTCCCGAAATCGTAAACAGCAGAAGAGAGAAACCAACACACAGGTAGAACAGCGTAACAGAACTAGTTCCAAGATATGTGTATTTTGCTCTAGTAATCTTCATTGGTCAACTGACTGTAGTACAATGAAAGACTATGAATCTAGAATTGCAGTCGTAAAAAACAAACGTCTGTGTTTCAATTATTTGGGATCGCACCAAGTTTCAAAGTGTAAATCCAGAAACAGATGTCGAAATTGTCAGCAGAAACACCATACAAATATATGTCAGACGACTACGTCACAATCAGGTGAAAACAGCAGAAGTTCAAATACAGGTAATGTGCACAGAGAGGAAAACACCGCAATAATACATACCTGTGACGTGAAAGATAGCTCCAGTCCTGCTGCAGTATTAAATTCTACATCTGTACAGCATACCTCTCGTGTGTTGTTGAAAACAGCTATAGCACCAGTTAGTACCGGGAATTGTTCAGTGGACACTAATATCCTATTCGATGAAGGATCACAAAGGTCGTTTATTACGTCAAGTCTAGCAGAAAAATTACATATAACACGAACAGAGACAGATACCATTCATTTGGCCTCGTTCGGAAGTGAGAAAAATCAAGTTCGTCACCTGGAAACATCCGACTATTTCAATTGTTACCACGTCCGGTAAAAGAATTCCAATAAATGTGCTTATAGTTCCAGTGATAGCTGTTCCTCTACAAAATTACAGCCGTAGTAATACCAACTTACCGTACCTGAAAGGACTCCGATTAGCACATCCGGTGACTGATGATTTAACGTTTGAAGTTCAGCTTTTGGTTGGTGCAGATAGTTACTGGAAAATCGTCGAAGACACTGTTATCCGTGGTGAAGGACCTACCGCAGTTAAGTCAAAGTCCGGTTCGAGCAGCAGCAGATGGTCATGGAACCGACTTCGCCTTGAACGTTATAACTTCACTTCCACAATATTTCGACCTTGAAAGATTTTGGAATCTTGAAAGCATGGGTATCCAGTCCAGTGACATTCACAAAGAAGAGAAAAGTGATATGACAGACTAGCAACAAACTTCAATCTCTTTTTCTGGTGAGAAATATGTTGCCAAGTTGCCATGGAAACCTGAACATCAACCACTTCCGGCAAATTACGAAACCGTTAAACGGCGCACCCAGAATTTAATTCGCAGATTTCGCCAGGAACCAGCTTCTTTGGAACAATATGGAAATATTATCGCAGAACAAGAACGTAGAGGTTTCATAGAAGAAGTACCAGATCAAGACCAAACTAAACATATAGTTCACTACATTCCACATCATGCAGTGAAAAAATACTCATCTACTACCCCAATACGCATTGTGTTTGACTGTAGCTGCCGCATGTCACGAGATCACCCGAGTCTAAACGATTGCCTACAGCCAACACCTCCAGAATTGAACGATTTGACAGCCATTTTACTCAGATTTCGGTTTAGGAAGTTTGCAGTTGTAACAGACATTGAAAAGGCATTTCTTCACGTTGGTTTACACGAGAATGACCGCGATGTCACAAGATTTTTGTGGTTGTCCAATCCGAGCGATCCAGACAGTTCCTTGAAAACCTACCGTTTCAAGTCCGTGCTTTTTGGCGCAGTATGCTCACCATTTATATTGAACGCTACAATATTGAAACACCTAGAAATCAACAAAAGCAACTGGATCAGCAAGATGTTAAGAAATGATCTTTACGTCGACAATTTCTTATCTAGTTTTGATCACGAAACAGATGCATTGCAATACTTCAATGATGCACGAGTCCTGATGTCACGTGCAGGATTCACACTAAGGTCATGGACTTCAAACAGCCAAACTCTACGACAAGCAGCCATGCAGCTCAACATATATGACAAAGACAAAGTAACTAAATTACTCGGAATGAGTTGGGAACCAGAATCGGATATACTCTCATATGCAGACAAAACCATTGACACAACCCCAATCACGACGAAAAGATACATCTTGCGAAGTACATCACGTATTTACGACCCACTTGGTTTACTAAGTCCGGTAACAGTGCGAGCCAAGATATTTCTTCAAGAAATATGGAAGAACAAGTTTGACTGGGATGTACCCTTACCGAGAGAATATCAGCAGAAATGGGAACGCCATAGCCACAGACTTAAACGATGCAATGAAAACACAGTTTCCTAGATGGTACTTCAGCAGTTATGGTGAAAACTAGGCTACAGCAGACGACAAAGGTAGATGACAGTATACAGGCATACGGGTCAACAGCGTACATCTTTGAAGGGAACCATTCAACGCTTATTATGGCAAAGAACCGTGTTGCACCACTGAAACAGCTTACCTTGCCCAAACTTGAACTTATGGCAGCTGTTATAGGAGCCCTATGCGACACTTTAGGACTTCAGAAGACGTTTTTCTGGTCAGACAGTCAAATTGTCTTACATTGGTTGACGTCAAAGGATGTAAAAAATAGATTCGTAAAAAGACTTGTTGCTGAAATCAATGATTTAACTTCGAATGGGAAATGGAGATACTGCTCGACTCACGACAACCCCGCAGACCTTCTCACTCGAGGTATATCGGCGACGCAATATCATGAGAACAAACTATGGTTAGCAGGACCGACTTGGATTTCCAATGAATCGCAGTGGCTTTCATGGAACAACCCTGATAGTACCATACTCTCAGCTTTTACCAAAACGGCAGAAGTCACGTCACGAAAAGACTCACTAGCCCATACACATATGACTAGCTATTTAGATGATGTGATCGATATCAACCGATTTAGTCACCTTCTTAAACTTGTAAGAGTTACAGCCTTTGTAAAAAGGTTTATTTTCAACTGCCAAGCTGAAACCCAGTCTAGACGTACTGGGCCACTGACAATACAAGAGCTTGCTGATGCAGAAACGACATAAATACGACATTGTCAGCAGTCTTCATACGGGGAAGAAATCTTGAACTTACGTTCCAAACGATCACGACTACCACTCGTACGACAATTACGACTTTACCTTGATCAATCTGGTGATATCAGATGTGGAGGTCGCATACACAACGCACCATTAGAAGACAATACGAAGTTTCCCCTGCTTCTACCAGTCAAACATCCTCTTACACGTCTAGTTATACTAAACGCTCACGAAAATCAACTTCATTCTGGAACAAACGCAACAGTTTGTCATTTAAGACAGAAGTTTTGGATTCCATGAATACGCCAGACTGTGAAGTCGCTTCTACGAAAATGCGTAACATGCCGTAAAATCATTTCCAAACCCTACCTGACACCAGATCCACCCCCGCTACCAAAATATCGGGTTGACGAATCTTCACCATTTACAGTAACCGGTGTAGACTTCAGTGGAGCACTTTATGTCCGCACGGATTCCGGCAAAGAATCGAAGGCATACATATGTTTATTTACCTGTGCGTCAACAAGGGCAGTCCATCTTGAACTTGTACACAACTTAACTGTAGAATCATTTCTACTAGCTTTCCGACGGTTTGTTAGCAGAAGATCTGTACCCACACTTATCATATCAGATAACGCCAGTACATACCACGCAGCGTCAAACATTTTGAAGAAGATGTTCGAATCAACCGTCTTACGAGACGAATTAAGAAAGAAAGGTACCGAATGGCGGTTTATACTAAACAGAGCTCCTTGGTTCGGCGGATGGTGGGAGAGAATGATCGGCATTGTTAAAACCACACTAAAGAAAACACTTGGCCGTACCTGTGTCACGTTCGAGTCTCTCCAGACGGTGTTAACCGAAGCTGAAGCCGTACTTAATGACAGACCACTGACTTACGTCACTTCCGGCGATTCGTTGGAACCCGTGCCACTCACTCTTTCACATCTAGTTCATGGGCGGAGACTTACATCGTTACCACAGAACGACATCCAGTTCGAAATTGGAAGCAACCAGCAGAATATTTCCAAACGGGCTCGAAAACTACAAACATTACTGCAGAGTTTTTCGGTTAGGTGGAAAAACGAATACTTAACGGCCTTACGAGAACGGCATTCAAAAACCGGTAAAAATGAGCAGACGATACAAGTCGGTTTCGTCGTGATTGGGGTTGTGTCAATGGTTTTGTCTGCATACGAGAGTATATCCGATTCTGGTTCCCATCTCATTCCGAGTAATTTAGTTACTTTGTCTTTGTCATATATGTTGAGCTGCATGGCTGCTTGTCGTAGAGTTTGGCTGTTTGAAGTCCATGACCTTAGTGTGAATCCTGCACGTGACATCAGGACTCGTGCATCATTGAAGTATTGCAATGCATCTGTTTCGTGATCAAAACTAGATAAGAAATTGTCGACGTAAAGATCATTTCTTAACATCTCGCTGATCCAGTTGCTTTTGTTGATTTCTAAATCCCCGACAATAAGAGGAGGTGCAGAGCACAAACCGCAACTCTGTCTTTATTCAAACTAGAGTAAAGGCCCTTTGTAATTGTATACTTATAATTCTTGTCCGGATCATTACTTCATGACTAATTATGGGACTGCATTGAAATGTAACACAATGATAGAGAGTAATGTAGTTAATACTATTTTATTGCTTAAAGTTATTTACATAAATACATGTGATATACATTTACAATAATAAATAACATTTACAAATGGGTTGGACCGCGATTTATCACAACATCAGTTACGGTCCTTTCCAAATAGGCAGAGTTCAACAAAATGGTTATATCAATATCTAGTTAAACAAAGCAAAGAAATATTTTTTTAATAATAGAAATAGAAAGAAAAAAACCCAGCACACACATATAAAAGTAACATCCATCAATAGCATCTCCACACATGACATGATAGAGGGTAATGAGAGGAAGTGCAGAGTGCAAGAACGTAACTCTGTCTTCGTTCAAATTAGAGTTATTGCCCTTTGTAGTTTTATGCTTAGAATTCTTGTTCGGAAAACAACTACTTGCGGTACTGAAAATTCACATAAATGATAGAGGGTAATGAGATGAAGATATATAATTCTTGTCCAGAGCATAACTTTTAAACTATGAATGAGACTGCAATGAAACTTCCCACTATAATAGAGGGCAATGAGAGTAAGTGCAGAACGTAAAAACCATAGCTATATCTTAATTTAAATTATAGTTATTGCCATTGGTAATTTTATACTTATAATTCTTGTCTGAAGCAAATGAAAAGTCTGCAATGAAACGTCACACAATACTAGAGGGCAGTGGGAAGAAGTACAAAACACAAGAACCATAACTCTATCTTCATTCAAATTAGAATTATTCCCTTGGTAACTTTATACTTATTATTCTTGACCTGAGTACGACTCGAAAAATGTTCTAATGGGACTGCAATGAAACTTCATACAATGATAAAGGGCAATGCGAGGGTGTGCAGAGCATAAGAACGTTTTAGCTTCATTTAAATTCTATTGCCCTTTGTTAAATACAAAGCACCCAATTCGGGGAGCATCCATAGGTTCTACCAATATTCTTGTCTTGCTAGGCTTATTTCAACCTTTAGCAAGTCCAGTAGAAACATCTTCTTTTCCAACAATGCACATACCTTATCCATCCAAAGTATTATTTGGCTGATTAGACTGCTTGACATGCTTGATTGCTTACACAGGATGCATTTTAGCCCAAAAGATTTGATAAATTTCAGTTTATTCTGATCAAACCATCTTTAAAATTATTTTTCAAGTGAGCTGTCTGTCAGTTCAACATAGGTCAAAACACAACATTAACTTATGCATTCTTCATATTCAGCAACTTTAGTTTGTGTAAAGAAGTAATGCCCAACATAATATCAATAGTTTCTATGTAGCACACGTTTGACAGATTTAGCTATATTTAGTGACTGATAGATTTATTGGTAGGAGTACCATGTGTATAAGTAACATAGCCATCTTATTATAAACCAGAGTTTATTTTGGATGGGCCGTTTATAGGTATGAAACATTCATTATGACATACATATCTTGCAAAATCTACAATAACAAAACATTGCATCCGGCAATAACCATTTTACAATATGAATAAAATATACACTTATATCATTACATAAACAACAATAAAGATGGTTTGGGTTGGCTGGAGGGGAGGATGGAGGCCAACATGTATTAATTTAGCTTATAGATGGTCTATACAAACTCCCAAGATCATAAAAATATAGTCAGGAAAAAATGGTTTTTGGTCAGAGAAATGTCAGAGAAAAGTCAGGGAAATTTACACCATCAATTATTTTGTGTGGGAAACCTGTCAAACTTTCATTACATACACTTCATGACAATGGTCATGTGACCTTACCAAAATATAAAAGTCAGGCTGAAACGACAAGGTCGCAATTCCGGAATCGTTGCGCATTTTCAGAATTCTTACTTTGCACAGAGCAATTCCGGAATCGTTCTTTGCGTAAAACATATATATAAGGTCACAGCCAAGGTCATATTCTGGGTTCAAGGTTCATTTTAACATGAAGTTAACATTGGCTATAATTTCTTAATTTATACCCCGCGAAAACGAAGTTTGTAGGGGGAGGAGGTATACTGGATTCGGCTTGTCCGTCCGTCCGTACGTCTGTCCGTCCATCCGTCTGTCCAAATACGCAATGTTGTCCGATCAATAACTTTTGTTAGGAATGAGTTATTGTGATCAAACGTGCAGGGTAGGTAGCTTATATAAAAAGAAAGCTTGTAATTGCATTTGGGGTTACTGGGGTTAAGGTCAAGGTCACTGTTACTAAAAATAGAAAAACGGTTTCCGCTCAATAACTTTTGTCAGGAATGAGGTATTGCTATGAAACTTTCAGGGTGGTAGCTTATATGGAAAGGAAGCTTGGGGGCAATTGGGTCACTGGGGTCAAGGTCACGGTCACTGTTACTTAAAATAGAAAAACGGTTTCCGCTCAATAACTTTTGTTAGGAATGAGGTATTGCGATGAAACTTGCAGAGTGGATAGCTTATATGTAAAGGAAGCTTGTGATTGCGTTTGGGGTCACTGGGTCCAAATACGCAATGTTGTCCGATCAATAACTTTTGTTAGGAATGAGTGATTGTGATGAAACGTACAGGGTATGTAGCTTATATAGAAATAAAGCTCGTAATTGCATTTGGGGTCACTGGGGTTAAGGTCAAGGTCACTGTTACAAAAAATAGAAAAACGGTTTCCGCTCAACACCTTTTGTTAGGAATGAAGTATTGCGATGAAACTTGCAGGGTAGGCAGCTTATATGGAAAGGAAGCTTGGGATTGCATTTTTGATCACCGGGGCAAAGTCAAGGTCACTGTTACTAAAAATAGAAAAACGGTTTCCGTGGGTAGCTTATATGGAAAGGAAGCTTGGGATTGCATTTGGGGTCACTGGGGTCAAGGTCAAGGTAAATAACAATAGAAAAACGGTTTCTGCTCAATAACTTTTGTTAAGAATGAGGTATTGCGATGAAACTTGCTGGATGTGTAGCTTATATGGAAAGGAAGCTTGAGATTGCGTTTGGCGTCATTGGAGTCAAGATCAAGGTCACTGTTACTAAAAATATAAAAACGGTTTTCGCTCAATAGCCAGTTCTTCTTTATTAATGATATAACATATTTTTCTCTGAAACTAAAATGCACAGAGCCAGTGATTGGTATAGGCACAGGGGCTATATATAGGCTATAGGCACGCCCCCGTGCTATATTCGCATAAAATGGCAAATAGCCCATCGACATTGACCTATTTTGTGCAGATGTATATTGAAAAAAAAGTTTAGCAAGCCCTATTGTACATTTAGCTTAATGAAATTAAATGCTATTTTATAATGTGAAGTATTGCAAAACCTTTGCATGACATAGGGTGATCTTCTCCTTCACTAAATAGTGATCCAATGTAAGTATCAGAGTTATCTTCCATTAAGTTAAAATGGCGTATTTTATATTTAAAAATACCAATATGATAAAGAACATTGTTAAACGTCACTAAATAACAGCCCTGGGTTTCAAGTTATAAAAACCGCAAAACTAATGGATACTAACCTTGTCATTATAATGCAATAACGAACCTGTTAAAAAAAAATGAAATTACCTCCCTTTACATTGAAATAAGAACGAAATTATAATATCTGTAAAGCAGGTAGATTAAAACATTTTGTTATTTATTTCGCAGATATCGTTTCAAACACAATGCCCTGCATGTATCTGCTAATTATGTTTATTATATTGTTAATGACCTCACCACGCATAGCCTAAAATATGCGCAAATGAATTTGCCGTGCAAATTACTTGCTAAACTTATTTTTATCAGCTAGTATATTTGTTAATCAATCTGTAACCTGCCGTCGATAATTTATCGAGTGTCTTGGCAGGGGTAAAAGGTAAATAAATACGAATGTCCTCCAATTGCTATAAATAACTCATGATTGTTCACTAAGTATCACTGTCATTGGTTAGAAATTCAGAAACTCGCCAATCATAAGAACTACAAAAGCACCGCTTACAGAACGGATAAACTTAACGAGATACGTTACACTAATGTTTTGACGATATTTAATCGAAATATATCAGAATATCCGGGTATTGTGTAGAAAAGCTTGAATATTTACATATTGCCTTGTTTTTAACGATCTTGTGATGGCCTAAAAAGTATAAAACAATCTAATTGAATATGGTTGTATTTTCGTTTAACTTTACGCTTTCTGTTGCGAGTTGACAGTCAAACACAAACTTTGATTTGCAGACGTCTTTCCTTATGATTTTGCTGATGCCGGACTATAGCGTCCTTTTAGCACGTGATCAGCATTTTGTAGAATCAGTCTGTTGCTGCCAGCAACTGGATTAAACAACCACTGTTTATTGATGGCGTATGTTCCGTTTTTTTAACGCATATTTTATTCTGGGGTGCCTGGGACTCCTAGTACAAGTTGGGTTCCATCCTAAAACATATTTGGTTTCAAAAATATTTAAACGAGATTTATAATTTCCACTTTAATATGAAAGAGAAATTGTTTGTCTCCCATATGTGACAGACTGCTAAGAGTGAATGTGTTTGGGTTTTTTAAATGTTGAAAGGGCACTCAAAAAATTGCACCAGCTTAAAAATCGTAGGATCAAAACCAGTGTAGCTGCAACAAATGGCTGTTCTTGAATCACGTGGAATAATAGACTCAGTGTTATTACTCTCAAGTAGCATAATTGATAGATCTACCATTTCAACAAAAACAAATGAAAATTAATGAGTTTAATTTTTATTTAGTTTTGAAATGTTTATCGATTTAACAATTAAGTGTTACGGCAATGTCGGCATAAACAGCTGATTTAATTTGTTTTTAGCTCTATTGCCCGAAGGCCAGAAGAGCAGATGGGATGGCGAGTTGTCCGTCGTCGTCCGTTGTACGTCGTCGTTTGTTAACTTTTGCATTGTGAACACGATATGGCCTTCATTATTAATCGGATCTTCAGCAAGTTTTGCTAGAGTTTTTATATTAACGCATGCTCGGACAAGTTTGAAAACTAGCCATATCGGAATATTTTCACTGGAGTTATGGCCCTTGATTTGCTGAAAAATACCATATTTTGCCTTGTGAACACTTTAGTACCTTCATTTATTATTAGATCTTTTTTAAACTTGCACAGATTGTTAATATCAATAAAAGCTTAGACAAACTTGAAGACTAGCCAGATCAAATCAGTAACACCAGAGTTATGGCCCTTGTTTTTCTGAAATATGCCATTTTCTGCATTGTGAACACTCCAGCACCTTCATTTATTATTTGATCTTTACCAAACTTGCACATATTATTAATATCAGTGAATGCTCGGACACATTTAAAAACCAGCTAGATCGGATAAGTAACACCAGAGTTAGGGCCCTTGTTTTTTCTGAAAAATGCCATTTTCTGCCATGTGAACACTCTAGCACCTTCATTTATTACTTGATCTTTACCAAACTTGCATAGATTGTTAATATCAGTAAAAGCTCGTACAAGTTCGAAAACCGGCCAGATCGGATCAGTAACACCATATTTACCGCCTTTGTTTAGCTGTAAAATGCCATTTTCTGTTCTGCATTGTGAACACTCTAGCACATTCATTTATTATTTGATCTTTACCAAACTTGCAAATATTGTTAATATCAATAAAAGCTCATAAAAGGCCGAAAACCAGCCAGATCGGATCAGTAACACTAGAGTTATGGTCCTTGAGTTTCTTAAATATGCAATATGCTATATTGGGAACCTGGGGTCGTGAGTTCAAATCCCACTGGGAGCTAACTTTATTTTGTCTTGTGGGCACTCTAGCCCCTCCATATGTAATCTGATATTAACCAAACTAACACAGTAGTTATACATCAATAAGATCTTGGAAGTGTTTAAAACCAGCCAGATCGAATCAGTATCACCAGAGTTATGGCCCTTGATTTAGTTAAAATGCTGTATTTTGCCTCGTTAAGATGACAGGGCAATATCCCCCCACCCCAAACAAACACAATCTCCATATAGAGCCAGTAGAGCGATACAGGCACTCTTCGGCCTCTTATTTATTTATTTTTTGGATGGATGGTCTAAATGACACATATATTTTAACATGGCCCATTAGAACTTCAAATGACCCATTGATACATAAGTATATGGGGACATTGGCGCATGTTAGTGTTTTGGGCCTTTACCAAGTTTGTTCAAATGGTGACCCTGGGGTCAAATCAGTCCCCAACCCGGGGTTCAGTTTTACACAGAGATTATATTGGAACCTCTTTAAAAATCTTCTTCTCAGAAACCGATTGGTCCATTTTGACCAAACTTCACATAGATGATCATTAGGTCAACGCAACATCCAAGTTGGTCGCATTTACCATAAATGGTTCGGTCCTGTATCAGGAGTATTAATCACTATAGTTCAGACCTGTACCAGGGGTATTAATCCACAAAGTTCAGTCCTGTACCAGGGGTATTAATTACCATAGTTCACAGTCCTGTACCAGAGGTATTCATCACCATAGCTCACAGGACTGTACCAGAGATATTAATCACCATAGTTCAGTCCTGTACCAGGTGTACTAATAAGCATAGTTCACAGTCCTGTACGTACCAGAAGTATTAATCACCATAGTTCACAGTCCTGTACTGTAGGTATTAATTACCACAGTTCATTGTCCTGTACCGGAGGTATTAAAAACCATAGTTCAGTCCTGTACCAGAATTATTCATCACCAAAGTTCACAGTCCTGTACCATAGGTATTAATCACCATAGTTCGGAGTTCTGTACTAGAGGTATTAACCACCATAGTTCACAACTGCACAGTCCTGTACCAAAGGTTTTGATCACCATAGTTCACAGTCCTGTACCAGGGGTATTAATCACCATAGTTCACAGTCATGTATCGGAGGTATTACTCAATATAGTTCACAGTCCTGTATCAGGGTGTTAATCACCATAGTTCACAGTCCTGTACCAGAAATATTAATCACCATAGTTCACAGTCCTGTACCAGGGGCATTACTCACCATAGTTCACATTCCTGTATCAGGTTTTTTACTAACCATAATTCACAGTCCTGTACCATGGTGTTAATCACCATAGTTCACAGTCCTGTATCAGAGGTATTAATCACCATAATTACAGTCCTGTACAAGGGGTATTGATCACCATAGTTGAGTCCTGTACCAGGAGTATTAATCACCATAGTTCAGTCCTGTACCAGGGGTATTATTCACCATATGTCAGTCTTGTACCAGGGGTATTAAACACCGTAGTTCACAGTCCTGTACCAGGGGTATTATTCACCATATGTCAGTCTTGTACCAGGGGTATTAAACACCATTGTTCACTGTTCTGTACCGGAAGTATATCACCATACTTCAGAGTCCTGTACCAGGGGTATCATTCATCATAGTTCACAGTCCTGTACCAGGGGTATTAATCACCATAGTTCAGTCCTGTGCCAGGGGTATTAATCACCATAGTTGAGTCCTGTACCAGGAGTATTAATCACCATAGTTCAGTCCTGTACCAGGGGTATTATTCACCATATGTCAGTCTTGTACCAGGGGTATTAAACACCGTAGTTCACAGTCCTGTACCAGGGGTATTAATCACCATAGTTCAGTCCTGTGCCAGGGGTATTAATCACCATATGTCTGTCCTGTACCAGGGGTATTAATCACCGTAGTTCACAGTCCTGTACCAGGGGTATTAATCATGTTCTTTAGGATTTCTAGTTATTTTTTCTGCTAGTGCTGTTGTTACTTCTGATACTGCTACTGCTGTGTCTGCTGCCATTGAGGATGATAATGACGATGCTAATAATGATGATTATTATGATGATTTCAAATGTCAGAGACATAATTGAGTGCTTGAATGCTGCTGTTGCTGCTGCTATTAATGATAATGATGACGGTTTCAAATTTCAGAGACAAAATTGAGTGCATGGATGTTCTCTACAACACTGTTATGAATATTCTCATATTATGTGAGAAAAAAGATTACCACTCTGTGGGAATGCCTCCTATAAGTGCAGGTAATGTTATTAATTTATTTATTTGTGTGCAAATTAATAGTGTTTAAGCTTGTTTATATGTTAACTATATACATATTAACATTTTATTTAAAGAACAATATTTTTATGTAAACCATCTTATAGAAAAACATATGAGGACCTTGAAGGCTTCGAAATTACATATTTATATCTTCTATATAAGCATGGCAGACACATAATGATTAATTTGTCAGTCCTGATCTATACCGTTGGTGTCATCTGGAGTCACACTTTAATCTGCAACCTAATCTATCTTTTATGCGTCATATCTTTTAAAGCATTCGACCAATGGTCGTTAATTTTTATACAGTTGTTTTTATCATGTATAAAATCTAGTTGCACAGGTTGTATAATTCAATTTTCAGTCTTGAGCTCTATTGGCCAAAGGCCAACCGGGCTTATGCGATGGCACGTTGTTCATCGAAGTCCATTAGCAATACTTTCTCTGAAACCGCTTGATCATATTATACTCAAATTTCTCGGGATTGTTTCTGATTTGGAGAGGATCATACACAAGACAATAAAATGTAATCAATCGGACATTAAAGATGGCTGCCATTTCTAAAAATAGTCTGAACCTTAAAAAAAGCATCTTCTCCAGAAAAACACATTTTAACAATTATTTTTATACGCTCATAGGGAAGTATTATATCGTGGCATTGTCTGACTGATAAGCCACGTACCTGCGTACTTTACGCAAATAAATGAAAAATAATATTTCGTTCTATTCAAAACGTAAACAAAATGTTTTTAAGAAAAACATACAAGACTTATAAACTAAACGTATTTCAATGCGTAGCGAGACATAAATACAGTTTTAACATTTTGCTGATCACCATCTTCAGAATGTATGATTAGTTCTATTGTCGGAATGTTCTGTACTCGTCACTATGTTCATGTAGTATATGATGTAAGACTCCATTAGAACATATTCAGAACAAATCTACGTTTGAAAAAACGTTCATTTCATAGACTGGTTTTGGGTTTACTTCTTAAAACGTGTTGAAATAATGTATAATTAATACGTATTGTCATCCAGTATGTGTATTTATATTCTGTCATTTTTTTCCGTAACAAATATGAAAATATATTTTCGGGTAAAAGTGTTCTCGGGCGGAAAAAAATACAAATTTCGAGCACAAAGTTAATACAAGAGCTGTCGGAGAACAGCGCAGCTCGACTATTCGATTTTTCAGAGAATAATAAATTTTATTATATAACCTATAAATAGACGCGTTTTCATTGGCTAAAAAGTAATTTTTTAGAAAAAATATCTAGCGATATTGACCTGTTTTTTTCTGATATTGACCAGTTTTATAAATAGTAACAGGGGAAGACCGGGGAATCCCACGAGCCGCCTATTAATATCATTCGCCTTTATCCGTACGCTACGTGATAAATTGAGGGTTATATAATAAAACAGTTATGGACTTTTCAGCTGTTATACATGATGTTGATATGTACCAAAAAATCATTATTGACCTCGGCTATCGCCTCGGTCAATAATGATTTTTTTGGTGCATATCACATCATGTAATACAGCTGAAAAGTCCATAATTGTATAATATAGCTAGTATATACCATCAGAAAACAAGGCTAAAACAATGTGGGGTGGGGTTCGGGGGCACAACATCGCTATGTGTAAGAATTGATCAAAACTACAGAGAAATATGTAAAAAAAAATCAAGTTTTGAGTGGGGTTGGGGTTGGGGTGGGTGGTGGGGGTAGTGGGGGTGGTGAGGGCAATATATATGTGTAAGAAGCTATGTAATAATTCACCAAAACAACACAAAAATATGTAAAAAAATAAATAATTAAAAATCGAGTTTTGAGTGGGGATTGGGAGAGGCGGGGGTTGGGGAGGGCAACATATATGTATAAGAAGCTATGTAAGAATTGACCAATACAACACAGAAATATGGTAAAACAAAATAAAAAATAAAAAAAAATCGAGTGTGGGGTGGAGAGGCAGGGAATGGGGTGGAGGGGGCAACATATATGTGTAAGAAGCTATGTGTAAGAATTTACCAAAACAACACAGATATATGAAAAAAAACAAAAAAACATCCATTTCGAGCGTGGGGGTGGGGGTGGGGTGGGGGGGGGGGAGGGGGCAACATAGCTATATGTAAGAATTGACCAAAACAACACGGAAAAGAAATATGTAAAAAAAAAAAAACGTTTTCGAGTGTGTGGGTGAGGGGGTGAAGGGAGCAACATATTATGTCTAAGAAGCTATGTGTAAGAAGCTATGTAATAATTCACCAAAACAACACAGAAATATGTAAAAAAAAATGAAAAAATTGGAGTGTTGGTGGGAGGGGGGGGGTGTGTGGAGGTAGTGGGGGGTTGAGAGGCAGGGAATGGGGTGGAGGGGGCAACATATATGTGTCAGAAGCTATGTGTAAGAATTTACCAAAACAACACAGAAATATGTAAAAAAAATAAAAATTAAATAAAAATATTCTAGTATCGAGTGTGTGGTGGGGGGAGGGGGGTAGGGGGTGGCAGGGTAGGGGGACAGGGGCAACATGTGTAAAAATTTACAAAAGCAACACAGAAATATGTAAAAAATAAATAAAATTAAATAAAAATATTCTAGTTTCGAGTGTGTGGTGGGTGTGTGGGCAGGAGAGGGGGGTAGGGGAGGGGGGCAGGGGGCAACATGTGTAAGAATTCACAAAAGCAACACAGACATATGTAAAAAAAAAAAAAGTTTCAAGTGGGGGGAGGGGGGTGGGGGGGGGCGGGGGGGGTGAGGGGGACAGGCGGCAACATATATGTGTAAGAAGCTATGTGCAAGAAGCTATGTGTAAAAATTCACCAAAACAACACAGAAATATGTAAAAAAAAATAAAAAAAAATAATAATAGTCTATTTTCGAGTGTGGGTTGGGGTGGGGCATGGCAGGGGAGGGGGGCAGCGGGGGAGGGAGCAACATTTGTAAGAGTTTACAAAAGCAACACAGAAATATGTAAAAAAAAAAAAAATCAAGTGAGTGTGGGGGGGGTGGGGGGGGTGGGGGGTGGTGGTGAGAGGCGTGTGGGAGTGGAGAGCAGGGGGCAACAGAGTAAGAATTGACTAAATCAACACAGAAATATGTAAAAAATATAAACATAGAGTTTCAAGTGTGGGGGTGGGGGGGGGGGGGGGTGGGGCGGGAGAGGGCAACATACATGTGTAAGAATCGACGTAAAACAACACAGAAATATGTAAAAAAAAAGTAAAAAAAGAAAGAAAAAAGTGTAGAGGGGTGGGAGGGGAGGGTGGGCGAGGGGGGAGCCCATGCCCCAGTGGGTGTGGGGGTGTGGGGGGGGGGGAGGGGACAACATAGCTATATGTAAGAATTGACCAAAACAACACGGAAAAGAAATTTGTAAAAAAAAAAACGTTTTCGAGTGTGTGGGTGAGGGGGTGAAGGGAGCAACATATTATGTGTAAGAAGCTATGTGTAAGAAGCTATGGGTAAGAATTGACCAAAACAACACAGAAATATGTAAAAAAAAATTGAAAAAATTGGAGTGTTGGTGGAAGGGGGGGGGGGGGTGGAGGTAGTGGGGGGTTGAGAGGCAGGGAATGGGGTGGAGGGGGCGGGCAACATATATGTGTCAGAAGCTATGTGTAAGAATTTACCAAAACAACACAGTAATATGTAAAAAAAAAAAAAAAAAAAAAAAAAATATTCTAGTATCGAGTGTGTGGTGGGGGGAGGGGGGTAGGGGGTGGCAGGGTAGGGGGACAGGGGCAACATGTGTAACAATTTACAAAAGCAACACAGAAATATGTAAAAAATAAATAAAATTAAATAAAAATATTCTAGTTTCGAGTGTGTGGTGGGTGTGTGGGCAGGAGAGGGGGGTAGGGGAGGGGGGCAGGGGCAACATGTGTAAGAATTCACAAAAGCAACACAGACATATGTAAAAAAAAAAAAAAAATCAAGTGGGGGAGGGGGGTGGGGGGGCGGGGGTGTGAGGGGGACAGGCGGCAACATATATGTGTAAGAAGCTATGTGCAAGAAGCTATGTGTAAAAATTCACCAAAACAACACAGAAATATGTAAAAAAAATAAAAATTAATAATAATAGTATAGTTTCGAGTGTGGGTGGGGGTGGGGCATGGCAGGGGAGGGGGGGCAGCGGGGGAGGGAGCAACATTTGTAAGAGTTTACAAAAGCAACACAGAAATATGTAAAAAGAAAAAAAATCAAGTGAGTGTGGGGGGGGGTGTGGGGGGGGGGGGGGTGGTGGTGAGAGGCGGGTGGGAGTGGAGAGCAGGGGGCAACAGTGTAAGAATTGACTAAATCAACACAGAAATATGTAAAAAATATATACATAGAGTTTCAAGTGGGGGGTGTGTGTGGGGGGGGGGGGGTGGGGCGGGGCGGGAGAGGGCAACATACATGTGTAAGAATCGACCAAAACAACACAGAAATATGTAAAAAAAAAAAAGTAAAAAAGAAAGAAAAAAAGTGTAGAGGGATGGGAGGGGAGTTGGGGCGGGAGGGGGGGGGGGGGGGGTGGGCGAGGAGGGAGCCCATGCCCAAATATGAGTGAAGTATGTATAAGATGCATAATGCTATAAGAAATCCCAAACCAAATTTATAGATATATACATGCTTACATGCAAACCTAGATCTGCCTTTATTGCACATTTTATGGGCCATCACTATTTGGGTTCCATAGGAGCCCAGAATTTGCAGAAGACAAAATTAATTACCCAACCCTTTACAACATACTATAAGGAAACCAATTCCAAAATTTAGTTCAGCTAGGACAAGAAATGCAAGAGATATAGACCTGAAAACACAGCTTACACGCAAAATTTGATGTGAAACAGACACATTTTAAGGGCTATCAGAATTTGGGTTCCATGGCAGCCCAGGGGTTACAGGAACCAAAATTACTTAAGCAGCCCTTAAGATAATGCTATAAGGAAGCTAATGGCGAAATATGATTGTGCTAGGGTAAGAATTGTAAGAGATATAGACTTGTAAACACAGCTTACACGCAAAATTTGATGTGAAATGGGACACATTTTATGGGCTATCATAATTTGGGTTCCATGGGAGCCCATCGGTTACAGGAACCAAAATTGCTTATGTAGCCCTTAAGATAATGCTATAAGGAATCCCAGGATAAGAAATGTATGAGCTATATACTTGTAAACACAGCTTACACGCAAACCTGAATGTGGGACGCCGACGCCGACGCCGACGCCGACCCCGGGGTGATTACATAAGCTCTCTTATTCTTCGAATAGTCGAGCTAATAATTAGTTAAAACTTATTTATTTTACATCGATTTTAACGAAAGCTCTTTGAACTTATTTTAATCACTCTCGATGTCTAGGTAGAACCAGTACTAAGCAAATGCAGATAAAGTGCTCAGGTACACAACGCATATGGTAATGGCGGGGATCGAACCCACAACTTTTCGATCCTGGGTCCAGCGCTCTACCACTAGACCACAGCGCTCCACTGATATAATTACGAGTTATATTTCCATGAATGAAGACTGAGTCTTCTGAGTCAGTTGTTCGGCAAATTGTTTGATTTAACTAGCCAAAGTGTTGCAAAGTAAAAAAAGAAACACAAAGAAAACAAAACATACACAAACACATAAGTTGACAATTGAGTTGAAACTGTGCAAATTACAATAATTCTGAGTAATTGAAGAAGAAAAAGGAGCAGATATTTACAAATAAAACGTCAACATATTCAGAAAAAAATGATTAGGGTAAAAAAAAAAAAAAAAAAAAATGAAAGGTAAATAACCAAAATTGTAAACTCTTTATCTAGAGCTCTGCAACTGATGTTGGCTAATAACTTTCAAATTATAAGGTCTACAACAATGAAACTTTGTAAACATCTTCAGCATGATACAATTCATACAATAAATAATATCTACTAACATGCTTTAGGGTAAACCCCTGTGTATCTCTTAATGTGTTTACTCATTGTACAGCTGATCTCTATAGTATATTAAACCAACCAATCGGCTGCTAGCCTCGCATTTGTATGTATTCATTAAACCTGTATACTCAAGTGTGTTTCGGAGTCACTTAACCATGGTGTGAGAACAAAAGGAAATTAATACTTGGATTTTCGTTTTAAGAACAATCCAGTGAAACATTTCATGGAAATTATCTACGCCACTTTTCAAGATTAACATTTTAAAACGATGGATAGTTATCGGGACTCACAACACCCTAAAATGGACTGGTCATCAATGACCTACCAACGGCTTTCAAAAGTTTCAAGAGCCATGCCGAGTTCATGTTCGGTGGACCTCTCAAAGGCAAGTCCGACGAGGAGAAATACAGCTACCTTATGATTCGGGATGGCCGATAAAGGCAGACAACTTCCACTCAACCTGGACATTAACAGATGACCGTAAGAAATTACTAAAAACATACTTCGACGGATTCGAGGAATATTGCTGACCGAAATCAAATACCATCTTCTATCGATATAAACTGAAATCAAGATCACAACAGAATGGTGAAACATTTGAGCAATTTGCAACTGATCTGAAGATAATAAAGATTGTGGATACCCGGTCGACATACTGGATGAACTCATCAGAGACCACATTGTTTTGTTCTCAAATCTCAAAAAATACGAGAGAAACTACAACGAAGGAACGGAGTTGACACTAACAAAATGCATCGATATTGCCAGGACATACGAGCTAAGTCAGTCACAAGCGAAGGAGATGGACGCCTCCACATTAGAAGCACATGCCGTCAGCAGACGTCAACAAACAAGGGACACCCCACAGGAAAACGATACAAGGACAATTGATTTTACATATGACAAAGATAAGAAGCAATCTTCTGTAAACCTCCCCTATGTCCCAACAACTACATAGTCAAATTTATAGTTGACACCTGCGTATAGGTCAATATCCAGCCCGAAAAATATTTTAGCGCACTTAAATACGGGTCCGCTTGTATCCCCAAGCAAACATCTTTCTGCCTATGAGGGCAAACCCCCCAAGGTCAAAGTTCACATTACTTTACCTTGCAGATTCCGTGGTCAACTGGTCCATCAAGGTTTATACATTGTTGACACATGCTCGACACCGATTTTGGGTCTAGAAACAAGTTTGACTCTTAATCTATCAAGTTAGTACTAGCTATCGAACCGGCGACACCTCTCGATTAAAAGTCAGTGTTATCGGAGTACCACGACATGTTCGATGGTAGAGGTCTCTTTCTTAGGGAATGCGATATTCAACTCGAGGAAAATTCGGTACCCGTAGTTCACCATCCTCGTCGCGTGGCATTTGCACTTAAGGTCTAACTTATGTCGGAACTTGATAGAATGCAAAGGTTAAATATAATCGCTCCCGTCACACACCCAACAGACTGGGTAAACAGTCTTGTCACTGTCAAACGGTAACTTGCGCATTTGTTTAGATCTCAAAGATCTCAACAAATGTATCAAACGACCTCATTACCCCATGAAGTCTTTAGATGACATATTGCCTGATCTATTTGAGGCCAAATATTTCTATAAGTTAGATGCCCGATCCGGGTACTGGGCCATCAAATTAACAGAGAAACCATCTATGTTGAGTTGACAACTTTCAATAGAATATTTGGACATTTTCGGTTCTTGCGTTTACCTTTTGGAATAAATTCTGCTTAAAATATATTCCAACGTAAAATAGACAATGCTATTAAGGACTACATGGCGTACTCGCCATCGTAGATGACATTCTCGTGTTTGGTAAAGACATAAACGAACACAACAGAAACCTACGACGTGCCCTTGACCGTGGTAGAGAAGTGGGTATTACATTGAACCTAGACAAACTCGGCATTGGTTTGACTGAAGTACAATACTTTGGACACATACTCTCAGCTGAAGGTTTAAAACCTGATCCTGCCAAAGTAACAGCCATAAACGACCTGGATCCCACTAGAAATAAGGCAGAACCTGAGACTATTTTGGGCATGATCACGTATCTCGCAAAGTTTGCACCAAACTTATCTGAGCTTACAAGCCCAATGAGAGCGCTACTGCGCCAAGATATCGAATTCTCATGGGATCACCCCCAAGACGAAGCCTTCACTCAGATCAAGCATGTCTTAACACAGACCCCTGGCCCTGTACTGGCATATTACAATCCTAATAAAAAAATTACAATTCAGTCAGACGCATCTAAGTTTGGGCTCGGAGCAACACTCTTTCAAGATTATCGACTAATCGCATAAGCATCCATATCCCTCACTCCCACTGAGGTAATGTACTCCCAGATTGAGAAAAATTTAGAAAGAATTATATTCTGTACTATTCTCAAAATATATCAAAATTATCGTGATAGCTGTTCCCCCCACCCCCCACACTATGGTGTAAGATCGGGGTCAAAACTACAGATGTAGGTGCACCTATAAAAAAAGTGTAGGTGCACCTATAAATAGTATAGATGCACCTATACTTTTTATTGATATCTGTAAAATTGTAGGTGCACCCATAAAATTGTAGGTGCACTCATAAAATATATAGGTGCACCTATAAAATCTATAGGTACACCTACAATTTTACAGGTGCACCTATAAATATGGGTGCACCTGCATTGTTAATTAACAGGGTCAAAAGTCTCTTCCAATCAAATTCCGTGTTACAGACTGAGACATTGTAGTTACGGGGTTAAATTAAAAACTTCTTCAATATTTTATCACAGCAATATATAATTCTATATCACCCACCCCCACCCCACACGCCTGCCGTAAGGGTCTTTATATCAATGAATGCTCAGACAAGTTCGAAAACCAGCCTCATCGGATTAGGAACACCATAGTCATGTCGCTTGTTTTGTTAAAAATGCTTTGTGAACACTCTAGCACCTTCATTTTGTATTTGATATTTTCCAAACTTGAACATATTGTTGATATTGGTAAAAACTCTGACAGGTTAGAAAACCAGCTAGAGCATATAAATTAACATCAGAATGATGGCCTTTGATTTATTGAAAAGTTCCATATGAACACACTAACATCTTCATTTTGTATTGGAGCTTTGCCAAACATGGTCAGATTTGTTGATTTTGGTCAAAGTGTGGATGCTTTTGGAAACTAGTAGATCATGCCATGGTCTGTTGTCCGTCCTCTGTCCGTCCATTGTCCGTTAACATTGTTAACATGTTGTATATTTTGTGTTTGATCATTACCAAACTTTGTCATAATATCATAATGGAGTCTTAATATCAATGAAAGCTTGGACGAGTTCAAAAATGAAAAAAATGCTATATTTTGCCTTGTCTTCACTTTATCACCTTCATTTTGCATCCGATCTTTACCAAACTTGGCCAGAGTCTTAAAAGCCATAAGAGCTGGGATGAGTTTGAAAACCACCAATATTGAATAATAAACATCAGAGTTAAGGCCAAAAATGAAATTAATTATTAAAGCAATAGCCAACTATTATTATTTTGAAACCTGTATGTAACTAAAAGAGGAAGCATATAAACCCAGCCTAGCAACATGAACTTATTAAACACACTATCTGTATTCATTAAAATGACATGTATTTATATGGACTATGTGACTTTAAGGATAAATTGGTTATTCTTAGAATATTTGTTAAAGTTTGTAAGAGTGTATTTCCGAAAATAGTTAACGGCATCAATACAATTGTGAAAAGTTGACCAAATCCCGTCATTCTTCGGGATCCTGCCTCGTGTGTATATCGACGCTTTAGTATGTTCAAAATCTTGACATTTTGTTAGTCGGAAGGCAAAATAGTGCACCGTTGCTAAGCTGTTGCTACATGCATATAAACAATATGTCCGTTAGTCACACGTGTTGATGTATGATTTGCGTTGCATGTTTGTTATTTACAATGCAGATGAAGATGTTATCACTGCTTTCATGTAAATAAAAAGCTATAGATGGAGAAATCGGCTGAATGACATTGCAAAATGTTGAAGAGAACTTTGATTTTGAATGCAAATTCGTTTTGGCGGCAATCTGACGCGCGTCACTCTAATATGACATAACACATATGGTGACCTTCGATATACATTCGAGAAATGCTGCGAAGCAGTGTACGAGATGTTGCGACAAAATCATACAGTCAATTTCTATAACTCATGTTTTTATTTTAACAAAAGTATGGCCCCTTTATTGTCTTTTATTGTCGAGCCCGTTTATGGATCTCAACTTCACGATCACAATGTTGTGCGGGTGTATGCATGTCTGTTCGTTCGTCAGTGCGTCAGATTTTCATTTCTTAATATCTTCTTCGTTACATGCAGAATTTTCAACATCCTACACCAGAATCTTCATTATATCGATCCACCACGTGCACACTTTCTGGTAGCTGAGACCTGCTTTCGACGAAATATAGGTCACGCCCAGTCTCCCCTAGGACATGCGTATGTTGCTTCTTTCTCGGAGGATTTTCACCAAACTTCACCAGAATGTTTCGTATAAGCATCTTACATAATATCCAAATATTTCGGGTTGCTGTGGCCTACTTTCGATGAAATATAGGTCACGTCTGTTCTTCGCTATGACATGCGTATCTTGCTTCTTTCTTGCAGAATTTTCACCAAACTTTACCAGAATGTCCCTTTTAAGCATCTTACATAATGTGCAAATATTTCGGGTTGCTGTGGCCTACTTTCGATGAAATATAGGTCACGTCCGGTCTCTGATAAGACATGCGTTTCTGACTTCTTTCTCGAGGATTTTCACCAAACTTCACCAGAATGTTCCTTATATGCATCTAACATTATATGAAAAATGTCAGGTTGCTGTGAGATACTTTCGACGAAATATAGGTTACGTTTGGTCTCCGCTATGACATATATATCTTACTTCTTTCTTGCAGTATTTTCACCAAACTTCACCAGATTTTTTTTGATGTGCATCTAACATCATGTGCAAATTTTCGCGTCGCTGTGACCTACTTTCGACAAATATCGGTTACGTCCAGTCTCAGCTACGACATGCATATCTTGTTTCTTTCTCGCAGGAGTTTCACCAAATTTCATTACAATGTTCCTCATATGCATCTAACGTCATGTACAACATTTCAGGTCGCTGTGACCTACTTTCGACAAATTATAGGTCACGTGTTGTCTCCGCTACAACATGTGTATCTTGCTTCTTTCTCGATGGATTTTACCTATCTTCACCAGAATGTTCCATATGCATCTAACATCTTGACAAAATATTGCAGTCTCGGTTTGATTGAGACATATATATCTTGCTTCTTTCTTGCAGTATTTTCACCAAACTTCACCAGAATTAACATCATGTGCAGAATTTCGGGTCACTGTGACCTACTTTCGACGAAATATGGGTAACGTCCGGTCTCCGCTACGACAGGCACGCCCACTGTTAATGACATTAATTTCTCTTGGGATTGACATACGTGTTAACCAAATAAACATCTGGACCTTTATAATAGGGCTCGCTGTAGGTCTTGGCCTTCTAGTACTTACAAAATGTGTTTAACAAGTGCAATAATTATGTTCTGCAATTAAGCAAAACAGGAAGCACCGCCCGTCGGTGCAGACGCTACAATTTCCAGGCCTTGTCTATTTATTGCGAAAATAAGTTGAAAGGCATAGTTCTGCCTAATAACATAAACGAATTATGGCACTTCTCTGAGCTCTTCATATGAACGTGAATGCATGATGTGTCATTGAATTATTTAAGAGGATTCTAAGATATAATAAAAACGTTTTTTAATAAAGATTAATATGACATGCTTGCATACAAAACTCTGACCAAATGTATTTATATTTTCTAAGTATAAAAGGCGTCATAATTTTGTAAAAATAAAAGCAAGAGTTGTAGAACCTGGCTGTATGATGTTCTCTAATGGTACAGAATACCTTTATGACGTTGCAAGTAGTTTTCGAGATCCAAATTGTATAATTATAAATGGGGCCATACTTTTGTTAGAATAATAGCATGAGTTATAAAACCTGGCTTGCAGTAATTTATATGTCGAATGCCATTTTGTTGAATGCAGGTCAAAGGGTTTTGTCATAAGTGCCACAACAACTAATATTCACCCCATATAGCCAGTAGAGCGATAAGGCCCTCTTGGGCCTCTTGTTCATGGTTGCCCTGATAGCAATGCTTAAGAATGACTAACCAAAATATTGAACGCAGTAAATGACATAATGCTTGACAGATTAATGACAAATTTATATAAAAATGTTACTAAAATATTGTATATAAAACACACAACTGTCATATAAAACTATATATGGCATTATCAGTAAATAAAACACAACAGTTCATCGAACGTCAACTTTATAAAGTCACACGTGTATGTGACTCATTATATGTCCTTTAAAGCTATAGAGTCCCTATATCAATCGATTTCTTCTTTGTAGGCGTGTCTTTATTTGTAACTTCATGTTCACCAGCTCATGTTGAAATCGGGTATTTAAGCGAGCAAATATAAGGCAGGAAATACTATACTAACTACCATATATTATGCGGCAAAATAACTTAACATATTTGAACGCAACTTAAGATAGATAAATAAATATGTAGTCCATATTGTCGCACGTGTAAATTAACATTGCCTGTATATTTATCGATGTTACCTGTACGGAGGCTAAATAAAAATGAAATTTTACGCATCGATTTCGGCTTATATACCGACTTTTGGGGTGTTCGTCGATTTGAAACTACTTCATACGTGGCTCATTCATATTCATGAGTTATTACCAGTTAAAATAGGGATTGTACAGCTTTAAGTATAGTAATATAGATTGGAAAGCGTAAACCACCATACTGGTTAGTTTAACGTCGCATCTGTGACTACGCCTGTCTTGCAATAACTAAACCTGTTCCACGTAGACTATCACACAATTCACCACCACAATGGTCCTACACATGTGTCCTGCCTATTCCTTCACGGTCCCGTAACATCTCCATCTGTAGTTCACGAGCAGTAGGTCCTCCACTGGTTACAACATCTTGACTCTCAGGTATAAAGATAACTCTGTCGCCCAGATCCGGCACCGTTCCTCGCCTGAGTACTTGTCCCCCTCTCGACAGATGTATCGTACCACCAACTTCCACCATTTACTATCGGATTCATCATTGTATTGGTAACATTTAAGGAGTCTGTATTGTAAAATGTAACATTAAATATAACCGTACACTCTATGAGACCCAACACATATTTATTTACATGAGAATACTCCATACAGGTCTGTACCACCAATAGTAAAAACCGGGTAATACTGTATTTATATGGTTTTCCACTCCGCCCGTACTATTGACATAACGAATTTCTGTAAACCTAATAAGTTTAACTAATTGTGCTATTTCTAGTGTACATCTAATATACGTATTTGTATCTATAAATTTTCTCCGTTCATGGAACATAGCATACGGATAGACGAACACATTATCTACTTTCGCCCCAAACATGCCTCGTATAATAGTAGAGGTCTTTTATGAAAATAGGGGAATTAATTCGAACACAAGCGAATTTTGGCATATGTAATGAGTAGGCATTGTTAAATAACATACTAAAAATCTTCCACAGTCTGCTGATGCTAAATGCCTTTTTTGAGGTAAAAAGTGGGAAAATATTAAAAAAACTGCGAATTTCTGGAATCGGCCTTTAACTTCAGTTCTACATCTTTGATAAAGCTAAAAAATGCCATGAATGTATAAACATATATTGTGCAAATATTAGAACCATAATCCATCTAAAAATAATTCAAATTTGGCGACAATAATCCAAAATGGCTGCCAAAAAGGTTTTTTAATGATTTTATATGTGTTTATTACATAGACAAAGTAATATTACGCAAAAACAATTATATTTTGTATTATATACTAAACAACACCTTAAAATCTATAAATGATGTTTATTCTATAGTGAAACAATGATAACCATTAAAAACAAAACATGGGGCACCCGTGGTCGAGTTTTTAGAGTCCCTGACTTTCAACTAATTGACGCTTGACTGCAGTTAGTTGCATCTTCTTGGGGATCGATTTGAATTTGTAAGTGGGGAAGCTTTCCATCTTACTTGTGATGTGTCGATGGTTCTACTATTGTGCATTGCTTGTGCATTCAGTCAGTGTAAATCAGGTCTACCACCACCAGTAATAGCTGGAAAACGCTATATGACCTTAGTTGTCGGTGCGACTGAAACCCCAATAAAACACCCAATAGGACTCAAAACAGCGATAAGGACTGAGGGTAGGCACACATTATTATTATTATAAACATCGATAAGGACTGAGGGTAGGCACCCAGTAGGACCACAAACAGCGATAAGGACTGACTATAAACATCGATAAGGACTGAGGGTAGGCGCCTAGTATGACTAAAAACGACGATAAGGACTGAGGGTAGGCACCCAATATGACTATAAACGTCGATAAGGGCTGAGGGTAGGCACCCAGTATGACTACAAACGACGATAAGGACTGAGGGTAGGCACCCATTATGACAAAACGTCGATAAGGACTGAGGGTAGGCACCCAGTATGACTACAAACGACGATAAGGACTGAGGGTAGGCACCCATTATGACTATAAACATCGATAAGGACTGAGGGTAGGCACCCAGTATGACTAAAAACGATGATAAGGACTGAGGGTAGGCACCCATTATGACTATAAACATAGATAAGGACTGAGGGTAGGCGCCCAGTATGACTAAAAACGACGATAAGGACTGAGGGTAGGCACCCAGTAGGACTCCAAACGACGATAAGGACTGAGGGTGGGCACCCAGTAGGACTCCAAACAGCGATAAGGACTGAGGGTAGGCACCCATTATGAAAATAAACATCGATGAGGGCTGAGGGTAGGTACCCAGTATGACTAAACACGACGATAAGGACAGGGTAGGCACCCAGTATGACTAAAAACGACGATAAGGACAGAGTAGGCATCCAGTAGGACTCCAAACGACGATAAGGACTGAGGGTAGGCACCCATTATGACTATAAACATCGATAAGGACTAAGGGTAGGCACCCAGTATGACTAAAAACGATGATAAGGACTGAGGGTAGGCACCCATTATGACTATAAACATCGATAAGGACTAAAGGTAGGCACCCAGTATGACTAAAAACGACGATAAGGACTGAGGGTAGGCACCCAGTAGGACCACAAACAGCGATAAGGACTGACTATAAACATCGATAAAGACTGAGGGTAGGCACCCAGTACGACTACAAACGACGATAAGGACTGAGGGTAGGCACCCATTATGACTATAAACGTCGATAAGGACTGAGGGTAGGCACCCAGTATGACTACAAACGACGATAAGGACAGGGTAGGCACCCATTATGACTATAAACATCGATAAGGACTGAGGGTAGGCGCCCAGTATAACTAAAAACGACGATAAGGACTGAGGGTAGGCACCCAGTAGGACTCCAAACGACGATAAGGACTGAGGGTGGGCACCCAGTAGGACTCCAAACAGCGATAAGGACTGAGGGTAGGCACCCATTATGAAAATAAACATCGATGAGGACTGAGGGTAGGCACCCAGTATGACTAAACACGACGATAAGGACTGAGGGTAGGCACCCAGTATGACTAAAAACGACGATAAGGACTGAGAGTAGGCATCCAGTAGGACTCCAAACGACGATAAGGACTGAGGGTAGGCACCCAGTACGGAACGACTATAAATGACGATAAGGAGTAGGCACCCAGTATGCCCAGTATGACATTTTATAATCTACAAACTGCTTTTATGAATCAGACTATATGTCGCAGCAAGACTACTTATTTAAAAAGATTTAATTAAGCTAGTTAATGAAGAAGAAAAAAGAAAAATGAAGATACAACTTCAAAATCTTTGATTTTGGCTGCCATTTTGGATTATTGCCGCCATATTGGATTTTTTTCCGGAAGTGTAAATGACTGCAAAATATACCCAATATATATTGTGACATCTCTGAATGTTTTTAACTTCCTATGACAAATAAAAAAAAAGTTATTGGAGGATTCCAGAAAACGACGATTTTTCTTCATTTTCCAACTTTTAAGCCCCAAAAAAAGGCATTTAGCATCAGCAGATTTTGGAAGATTTTTAGTATGTTATACAAGGCACCCTATATATATGGCGTATGCCAAAAATCGCTTGTGTTCGAATTTATTCCTTTATTTTACAATATTTTCATAAAAGACCTCTACTATAAAACGATTATTGCTAAAAAAAAGTTTTTGATTCCGATAATAATACACAAAGATACTTCTGATTGAATGGGAATACACCAATGCTTAGTAAATTAAGAACTGAAAAATGAATGAAACTAGAACTATCACTGAAGATGATGAATACCCGCGCTTTTTTATTCTAAGTCCAACAATCAATCCTGAGTGATGTAGAGGGACATAATGTCATCAGTTGTTATGAGTATAGGAAATTTGGGAACAACCCATTCAACTGAAAAATGCTAGTAATAAAATAACGTTACGAGACGGGAGGGAACGTGACAAAAATGTGTTACGCGAAGCGACGGGACAAGAAGTATGTCAAGAGCTAACCACACGCTCTCAGCGATCACCTTGATACAAAATATAAAATAGAATTGTGACACTGGCTTTAAATCTTAGATTTAAAAATCATAGTATTTTGTTTTCAAAAGTTTTGGCAGTCCTGGGTTTTACCAGAACTGTAAATTATAAAATTTAAAATAATCTGGTTAATAAATGGCGTGAAATTATTTTACAGAAGAAAACAAAAGTCATTTTAAGGCTATGATATTATAATAATGAGAATGCGATTGTAAAGTCTTTAAACGATCCAACTAATTGATTTGTATTTAAACAGGAATCTATGGTGTTCCAAAGGAACTGTGTGCTGACATTTATGTCAAAGCTGCTGTCGACTTTTGTGAAAACGGTCGAAGAAATCCAAAAGAATTGCATATAATAGATGTGGACATCAGTATCCTCAAACTAGTAGAAGCTTCCTTCAGAAAGTGGGAAATGGATCCCTTATCAGTCAAGCAGAGTGTTTCAAACTATTTGAAGTTACACCTGGAGGTCAGCAGGGGTGGTGGGAATTATGGAGACAGTTATGGGAGAGGTCACAGAGGACAAAGACAATATGACCATGGTGATAAACATCCCGGTCATCATGGTAGAGGAAGTGGGCGAGAGAAGGTCTTCGGAGGACAAAATTATGATCACAGCTTAAGAAAACCATTTAAATTAGCTTGCACAGTTTCAAAACAAGCCCAGCAAAGTGTTACAATGGGAGGAACGGCAGAAGTGTTCAAAGTGGATGAGAAAATAACTGTGAAGATATTCAATGGATCTGTTGACAAAGTTAGTCATTTGGATGCAATTGTTTGTGGTACAGATACATCTTTGCAGTCTCGTGGTTTTATCGCTGATGCTTTAAAAAAGGCTGGTGGCCCTAAATACCAGAGTGAAGTACAGGATATGGGAAAAAGGTCTTACAGTGCAAGGCGAAATGATGTATTTAAATGTCATGGAGGAAATCTTAAGGCGAAATATGTGATGCATGTTGTTGTTGGTAGAGTTTCACAGGCAGACACCCTAGAATTAGAGGAGTACCAGGAAGGTGTTTTCAGTGTTTTGAAGAAAGCAAACAATTGGAGTTTCAGAAAGCTGGCAATTCCTTTAATTGGAACTGGTAAGTTGTTCACTCCTTATGCTTTTTATGTCGCCTTTTCGAAGTAAAATGCGATACATAGGGATCACTTTGTCGTCCGTCCGTCCGTCCGTCCGTCAGTCTGTTCGTCAGTCCGTCAGTCTGTCTGTCCGTCAGTCCGTCACGAAAACATATGGTTGGCTATTACTTTCTCATTTCTTGATATTTCTTCATCAAACTTTCAATACATACTGATCATGACAACATCGACATGTCCATAATAAAATATAAAGGTCAAGGTCACACTGAGGGTCATTATATGGGTTAAATACTCATTTTTCCCCCGAAAACTTAACGTTGTCTATAACTTTCTCATTTCTTGATATTTCTTCATCAAACTTTCAATATATAATCATCATGACAGGATCGACATGACCATACTAAAATATAAAGGTGAAGATCAAACTGAAGATCATTATATGGGTTAAGTACTTTTTGTTTTCTTCACAAAATCTTAACATTGGCTATAATTTTCTCATTTCGTGATATTTCTTCATCAAACTTTAAATATATACCCATCATGACAACATCGACATGTCCAAACTAAAATATAAAGGTCAAGGTCACACTGAAGGTCATTATATGGGTTAAATACTCATTTTTTCTTCCCGAAAACTTTACGTTGTCTATAACTTTCTCATTTCTTGATATTTCTTCATCAAACTTTCAATATATAATCATCCTGACAAGATCGACATGACCATACTAAATATAAAGGTAAAGATCCCACTGAAGGTCATTATATGGGTTAAATACTCATTTCTTTCTTCACAAAAACTTAACGTTGGCTATAACTTTCTAATTTCTTGATATTTTTTCATCAAACTTTCAATAAATACTCATCATGACAACATCAACATGACCATTCTAAGTATATTCAAGACAAGGTCACACTGAAGGTCATTGTATGGGTTAAATACCTATTTCTTTCTTCACGAAAACTTTAAGGTCGGCTATAACTTCCTCATTTCTTGATATTTCGTCATCAAACTTTCAGTTTGTCAAGTTCATTTATCAGAGTCCAAAAAATCTTGTTATACTGACAAAGCACTGACAGGCGACACAAGTGTTCCGCGGCGGAACACCCGTCTAGTTTAAGAAATGTATTTCTATTTCCTACTATCATACATAAGCTTATTGTTCTCTACCAAGTTTGTTCAATTGGTGTCCTCATCAAATTTGGCCTAGCTCCTTGGTCACATGTTTTACATTGTCTTATGTAGGTACACAACTGAAACAAATTAATATCTTAATAAATTAATAAAAAACTTGAAACCACAAGACATAATGCTCTCAAATATTGCATGAAGCGTTAGCAAGTGATCCTTTATCAAGTTCATTCAAATGGTGACACTGGGGTCAAAGATGACCCTGCTTTAGGAGATTTAGAATTGTAATATTTTTCTCTGAAACTACAAGAGCTAAAGTTCTGATACTTTGCATATAGTATAAGCTTAATGCCTTCTACCAAGTTTGTTCAAATCATGACCCTGCTGTTAAATTCTGTATATCATGGACCGCTGGACCCCCATTAGTGTAGAACTCTGGCTTAGGTTAAACCTGGTGTAGTTCTCTGTATATCAAGGACCACCGGACCCCCGTTGGTGTAGAACCCTGGCATAGGTTAAACCTGGTATAGTTTTATGTATATCAAGGACCACAGGACCCCCTTTAGTGTAGAACCCTGGGATAGGTTAAATCTGGTGTAACATTCTGTATATCAAGGATCACCGGACACCCGTCAGTGTAGAACTCTGGCATAGGTTAAACCTGGTGTAGTTTTCTGTATATCAAGGACCACCGGACCCCCGTTAGTGTAGAACCCTGGCATAGGTTAAACCTGGTGTAGTTTTCTGTATATCAAGGACCACCGGACCCCCGCTAGTGTAGAACTCTGGGAAAGGTTAAATCTGATGTAACATTTTGTAATATCAAGGATCACAGGACCCCCGTCAGTGTAGAACCCTGGCATAGGTTAAACCTGGTGTAGTTTTCTGTATATCAAGGACCACCGGACCCCCGTTAGTGTAGAACCCTGGCATAGGTTAAACCTGGTGTAGTTTTCTGTATATCAAGGACCACCGGACCCCCGTTAGTGTAGAACCCTGGGATAGGTTGAATCTGGCGTAACATTCTGTACATCAAGGACCACAGGATTCCCGTTAGTGTAAAACCCTGGCATAGGTTAAATCTGTTGTAATGTTCTGTATATCAAGGACACCAGACCCCAGTTTTTGTAGAACTCTGGGATAGGTTGAATCTGGTGTAGTGTTCTATATATCAAGGACGACCGGACCCGCGTTAGTGTAGATCCCTGTCGTAGGTTGAATCTGGTGGAACATGCTGTATATCAAGGACCACCACACCCCAGTTATTGTAGAACCATGGGATAGTTTGAACCTGGTGTAACATTCTGTATATCAAGCACCACTGGACCCCCGTTAGTGTAGAACCCTGGGATAGGATGAATCTGATGTAACATTATGTATATCAAAACCACCAGACCCCAGTTATTGTAGAACCCTGTGATATGTTGAATCTGGTGTAGTGTTCTATATATCAAGGACCATCGGACCCCGTTAGCATAGAACACTGGGATAGGTTGAACTGGGTGTATCATTCTGTATAACAAGGACCACTGAACCCCCGTTAGAGTAGAACTCAGTGATAGGTTGAATATGGTGTAACATTCTGTATATCAAAGACAACCGTACCCCGTTAGTTTAGAACCCTGGGATAGGTTGAATCAGGTGTAATGTTCAATATATCAAGACCGACCGGACCCACGTTAGTGTAGATCCTTGACGTAGGTTGAATCGGGTGTAACGTGCTGTATATCAAGGACCACAGGACACTGTTAGTGTACAATCCTGGCGTAGGTTGAATCTGGTGTATTTATCAGTTACAAATATTTTGCTGACCAGGTTAAACCAATATCTTGCAACAACTTCACTCAGTTAGTATATAGTATAACCCAGATATTAAGGTCGGAGGCTCTAGTGTGTTTTACAAAAGATGGTTTACAGCAGGAATAACTTTTATCAATGACATTTTAAACAAAAATGGAGATCTTTATTCATACATAGGATGTAATGAACACTATAATATACAGTCCAATTTTCTTGAATATGAAGGTATTATAACTGCTGTCAGGACTTATTTGGAAAAACTGATCATTCTGCATCTAGCCTGTAACAGCCATATACGTCCATAATCCTATCTTTAATTCTGCAAAATAAGAACGGCTGTCGAAACATATATGACATCATGATTAGAAATAATGTATATCCCAAAGCATTAAGTAAATGGAAAAATGAAGTAGCTAGTGTTCCAAACTTTGAATGCCTTACCTTATAAAACAACAAAAGATCCTAAGTTACTTCGGTTCCAATTTAAAATCAACCATATGATACTTGGAACAAATTACCTTTTATCTAAAATGAATATTATTAATAACGATATGTGCAGCTTTTGCAATAATGCAACTGAAACTATCTGTTTTTGGAACTGTGGAACATTAAAATAATTCTGGTCAAAACTTTAAACTTATATTACAGAAAATGCAATACAGCATTCGTAACTTTAACGGAAACAGATATTTTATTTGGAAATAGTAAATTTGATATAGTTTTGAGCAAAATCATCATGCAAGCAAAACTTTGCATTTATCAAAACAAGATGCAACGTCAAATTCCACAGCGTAACCTTTTTAAAACGTAAGTAATATCTTTGTACGAAGTTGAGAAACTAATCGCAAATAAAAAATGAATTTTGCAACCATGTGGTGTCAATACCTTACTATCTGTGGAACTGGAGTACAGAGATAATTTGCTTAGTTGTTTTTTCCAGTATCAAACTGTAGCAAATAAACGTAATGTTTCCATTCTGGGACATGCAAAGCAACCTTCTTGTTTCTTTTAGAAAAAAATAATGATTAGGAAGTTGCGTATTTTAATCCTTTAAAAGCTATTCTGAAACACTGTCCTTTGATAATGGATGTATAAACAGATTTATTACACAGGATGGGTTATTGTTTTTTTCTGTTTCCTAAAACGGAATAGAGGCAGTGCATGGATTTCATAGCATGAAACAATGTTTATTTTTGATAATATGGCATTAAAATTATCTTTGTAAAATAAGTCTGTATGTATTGACAATGTGGGCTGTACACTGGGCTTTGAAACAAAAAAAATTATAACATTTATTATTTTTTTCAACCCCTGAGTTTATAGAGACTCAATGCAATCTTATAGAATCCATATATTCCCTATATAGCAATCATACTATATTTTCCACCAAAATTGTTTTGTAAATACCTTTGGATTGCGGTGTGTGTGTGGGGTGGGGGGGGGGGGGGGGAAGGGGGGGGACTTTTTTACATTATGTTAAAATTGTACATTGTATAATATACTTCTATAATTGTAAAGATAAGAGAAAACTTCCCCATTTATATTGTCTCTGATTACAATATACATGTATTCATTTTGAATATCAAGGACAACTGGACCCCCGTTAGTGTAGAACCCTGGCGTAGGTTGAATCTGATGTAACAGCCTGCATATCAAGAACCACGGACCCCCGTTAGTGTAGAACCCTGGCATAGGTTGAATCTGGTGTAACGTTTTGTATATCAATGACCACTGGACCTCCGTTAGTGTAGAATCCTGGGATAGGTTGAGTCTGGTATAACATTTTGTATATCAAGGACAACCCGGATCCCCGTTAATGTTGAACCCTGGGATAGGCTGGATCTGAGGTAAAATTCTGTATATCAAGGACCACTTGACCCTGTTAGTGTAGAACCCTGGGATAGGTTGAATCTGGTGTAACATTATGTATATCAAGGACCACCGGAACCCGTTAGTGTAGAACACTGCTGTAGGTTTAATCTGGTTTAATCCGCTGCGGTTTCTTATCCCGCTGGGAGCTCGACTTGTATGTGAGAAAGTGTCGATTCTTACGAATGGCTGGTGGTATACAGTAGTATACTACATAGGAAAAGTGGGTGGTCTGCCTCCACCACAAAAAAAATCAACTGTCATATATAACCTTACATGTGTTGAAAATTTCGGGGAAAAAAACATACAAACATACAAACCACTATATTCTAATCTAACGGAAACAATTTGTACTTAATTCATGCTGATTTACTTCCTGTGATTGAAACAAAATGTTTTGCATATTGTCCTTTATCAATAAATGCTTAAAAGAGGATCCCTTGAAAACAACGAAAAAGAAAAGTAGCAGACTATGGTGACCCTCAAATCTGGGCCGTTTTGTTGTTGTGTTGGTTGTAGGTGTTGTTCATATTGGACAAAAAGGAAAATAATCAATCAATGGAAGCAAACTCAAACGCTAGAGGTCAAAGAGGGCCTGTATCGCTCTACTGGCTATATGGAGTATGTGATGGGAAATGCGCAACTAGGCTTGGCACTGATTATTCCTGCCAAGTTTCACTGAAATCCAGCCAGGAGTTCAGAAAAACTAGTCTGGATATAGTTTGTGTATAAGGGGCCATAACTCCTTAGTGGCCAAAAGTATTCAACCGGAACACGGCGATGATATGCGCAACTAGGCTTCGTACTGATAATTCCTGACAAGTTTCGTTGAAATCCGGTCAGGGGTTCAGAAGAACTAGTCCGTACTCAATGTTAGTGTATTAACACTATTAAAGGGCCATTACTAGCTGACCAGTGGTTGTGGAGAAATAGTCCAGACAAAGAATGTGTATTAAAACCTATGAAAGAGCCATAACTCCAGCAAAAAACATTCAAACAGAACATGACAACAATATGCGTAACTAGGCTTGGTACTGATCATTCCTGACAAGTTTCACTGAAATCCAGCCATCATGTTTAAGGGGCAATAACTGTGTCAAAAATCAGTCAAGACAACACGGTGATGATATGTGCAACTAGGCTTGGTACTGATCACACCTGCCAAGTTTCTTGAAATCCGGCCATGCATTCAGGAGAACTAGCCTGTACATATTAGGCGTATTAAAACCTTTAAAGGGTCATAACTCTGTCAAAAAGCATTCAACCGGAACACGTCGATGATATGCATCAGCAAAAAATCATTCAAGCGGAACACGGTGATGATATGCACAACTAGGCCTGATGCTGATCAGTCCTGCAAAGTTTCATTGAAAGCCGGACAGGGGTTCAGTAGAACTAGTCTAGACAAAATGTGTGTATTAAAACATTTAAAGGGCCATAACTCCGCCAAAAATATTTCAACCGAAATACGGCAATGACATGCATAACTAGGCTTGGTACTGATCACCCCTACAAAGTTTCTCGAAATCCGGTCAGGGATTCAGGAGAACTTATCCAGACAAGGTATCTGTATTAAAACCTTTAAAGTGCAACAACTCCGCCAAAAATATTTAAACCGAAAAACGGCAATGACATTCAAAACTAGGCTTGGTACTGATCATCCCTACAAAGTTGTGTTGAAATCCGGTTCAGTAAAACTAGTCCAGACAAAATGTGTGTATTAAAACATTTAAAGGGCCATAACTCCGCCAAAAATATGTCAACCGAAATACGGCAATGGAATTCAAAACTAGGCTTGGTACTGATCATCCCTACAAAGTTTCGTTGAAATCCGGTTCAGGAGAACTAGTCCAGACAATATTTGTGTATTAACACGTTTAAAAGGTCATAACTCCGCCAACAATATTTCAACCGAAATACGGCAATGACATGCATAACTAGGCTTGACACTAATCATCCCTACAAATCGTTGAAATCCGGTCAGGGATTCAGGAGAACTAGTCCAGCCAAGGTATCTGTATTAAAACATTTAAAGTGCCATAACTCTGCCAACAATCATTCAACCGGAACACTTTGACAATATGCACCACTAGGTCTGGTACTGATTATCCCCAGCAAAGTTTCGTTGAAATCCGTCTAGGGATTCAGGAAAAATAGTCCGGACAATGTTTGTGTATTAAAACCTTTAAAGGGCCATAACTCCACCAAAAAGCATTCAAACGGGACACGGCACTGATATGCATAACTAGATTTGATAATGACCATCCCTGCAAATTTGCGTTAAATTCCGGCTAAAGGAAGGCCTTAATGAGGCAAAATACAGCATTTTTAACTAAATCAAGGGCCATAACTCCGGTGTTACTAACCCGATTTGGCTGGTTTTCAAACTTGTCCGAGCATCCATTAAAATTAACAATCTGGTAAACTTTGGTAAGATCGGATGAACAATGAAGGCCCTTATCATCCTTAATCTTATCTATACAGAGTTTTTAAATAAATCAAGGGCCATAACTCAGATGTTACCGGTCTGATCT
Organism: Cyrtodaria siliqua; assembly: GCA_037043455.1. Taxonomy (NCBI): domain Eukaryota; kingdom Metazoa; phylum Mollusca; class Bivalvia; order Adapedonta; family Hiatellidae; genus Cyrtodaria; species Cyrtodaria siliqua. The sequence continues at coordinate 158,692 of JAWPHD010002110.1, read as the reverse complement.
GACTGGTTTCCAAACTAGTCCAAGCTGTCATTGGTATCAACAATCTGGTAAAGTTTGTAAAAGATACGACGAAAAATGAAGGCCCTATCGTGTTAACACGGCCAAATTATAGCATATTTCAGAAAATCAAGGGTCTTAACTCAGGTGTAAATGGTCCAAACTGGCTGGTTTTCGAACTCTTTCGAGCTTTCATTGATATCGACAATCTGGTCAGTTTGGGAAAAAACGATGAACAATGAAGGCCATATCGCGTTAACGAGGCCAAAATATAGCATATTTCAGAAAATCAAGGGCCATGACTCCGGCGTAAATAGTTCGATTTAGCTGGTTTTCGAACTCGTCCAAGATGTCATTGCTATTAACAATCTATGCAAATTTGGTAAATTAAAAGATCAAATAATAAATTAATGTGCTAGAGTGTTCACAAGTGTTTTATTTTCAGAATAACATGGGCCATACCTCTGCTGTTACTAATCCGATTTGGCTGGTTTTTGAACTTGTCCGAGCTTTCATTGATATAAACAATCTTTGTAAGGTTGGTAAAGATCAAATAATAAATGAAGGTGCTAGAATGTTCATAGGGCAGAAAATGGCATTTTTTTAGCAAAATCAAGGGCCATAACTCCGGCGTGTTTTGTCCGATATAGTTGGTTTTCGAATTCGTCCAATAATTCATTGCTATTAACAATCTTTGCAAGTTTGGTAAAGATCAAATAATAAATGAAGGTGCTGGAGTGTTCATAAGGCAGAACATGGCATTTTTTCAGCAAAGCAAGGGCCATAACTCCGGTGTTACTTATCTGATCTGGCTAGTTTTCAAACTTGTCTGCGCTTTCATTGATATTAACAATCTCTGTACGTTTGGTAAAGATCAAATAATAAATGAAGGTGCTAAAGTGTTCACAACGCAAATCATGACATTTTTCAGCAAATCAAGGGCCATAACTCCGGTGAAACTAATCCGATCTGGCCGGTTTTCGAACTTGTCCGAGCTTTCATTGATATAAAGACCCTGGCACAGTTTGGTAAAGATCCGAATAATAATGAAGGTACTAGAGTGTTCACAACGCAACAGTTAACGGACGACGACGGACAACTCGCCATCATATAAGCTAAAAATATATTCTACTCTGATGTTTCTTTACAGATAATACTTGGGTATTTTCGCATCATATTGATGGTATACAAACTAACTTGCTCGTGTATCTGGATTTTGTGTATGTGGTGCTCTTGTTAGTTTGAATACATAGAAAACCATTTCATTACCTTGTGTATTAGGCTTGGTGTTAAACTGTACAGATGTGTTTTCTAAGTCTCAGCTGGTTATGGTGAATACCTTAGTTTTCAAAGAGAACATTTTGAAAGAGATGGTTTTAGGACAAATAAGTGTGAATTCAACTGGTCTTTTTCTAAATATAAATTTCAGGTTCCATACAGGCAGATAGCAGTAAACTGAAACTGTGCGGTCAGGCTTTCTTAGCTGCCATCTGTGATTTCTGCTCGAAGTATGGAAACAACCAAATCTCTGAACTACATCTTGTCAACAATGCAGACATGGTATGTACAACTCTGGTACGGGTGTTCAGCGAAGCATCCGGTGACTATGGCAATAATGCTAGCCAAGCTGCAGGCAATCAACTACCTTCAATGTCTCAGTCAGGACAGCACTACAAAAAAACATTCACAGCAGAGGGACTTGCAACAGAAACTGGGAATTCTAGCCTGAGGGAAAACATTTCAGATAGTGGTAAACAAAGTCTGTCGGGTAGCTATCGGGAAAGGCAATTTAAGTTGGGATTCTAGCTTTATGGACAACATTTCAGGTAGTGGTAAACAAAGCATGTCTGGTAGCTATCGGGAAAGGCAAAGCAAGGAAGACAATGAGAACCCAAAATAACGTCAAAGGCAAAATTCTGAACCAGCTAAAAGAGGAAACCTTATGATTATTGATGATTGAACTATGATAACATTTCTATAATAGTGCTGGAAAAACTGTTTATAGAGACTACCCAAGAGAACATTAAAATGTTGTAAATATAAAATTAAAGGGAGATAATTAAATTCACATATATATACAGTATACATGCAGATATTGTAGATAATATCTCAGTACAGGTGGCCACTTCATATGTTGTTATTATGTGAAAGCAAATTTTACACTGAAGCCGTTATACAAGATGTGTGTTATGTTTATACTCTATAATGAAAATGTGGCTTGCTGACAAACATGTTCATAGTCTGGCTTCCGTGTTTATTATTTATTGTGAACATTCGTAACAAATATATACTGAACCAAACAGCTAACGCACCAGTAGACATTACCTTTAATATCTCAATAATAACAATCAATAAATCAAAACAAATTTCATTCTGAACGAGACAAATAGCTTGTCAATAACGACTGTAAATTTAAAAAAATCATTCACGGTACCAGTCGGCATATAATTAATAAGTTCGTACATTAAATGTATTGTCTACTGTTGCGTTAGCTGTTTTGTTCAGCATAGATTCTCATAGAATCATGCGTGAACAGAAATCGGTCCATAATTATGATACGAAGTTCTCATTGCCAGGAATAATGGTATAATTCAGATAAAGACCAATTTGAGGGTTTATTCATATTTACAATGGCATGACACAGTCAAACTAGTTTCATTAGTTCGTTCTCAACAGTAACGTCAAAATAACTCAGATTATTCATTATAATAATCTAAAGTTAAACCACTCACTGATAATTTTAATATGCTTTATAATATTTCTCAGTAAATGTTTGGCCTAAAAAGTGTTTCTCACGAGACACATTATTTCCAAAACATTGTTTTACGACTACATTGAAATCCATTGTTGATCGAATGTAATGAATACAGCACAATCTTTTTTTCTCACTTATACAGAATATTATACAAGATCTAATTTGAATATTGCTATCTTTAGCTCACCTTAGCTAAAGACTCATGTGAGATATAAAGGTATTGGGATCACTGATTGTCCGTCGTCCATTTGTCCGTCTGTCCGTTACCAATTTCTTAAACCGACACCACCTCTAAAACTACTGATCAAAATGTAATCACGTTAGCCAGGAAACACCCTTGAATACATGCACATCATCTCGTAGGCTGCTAGGCAGCAAATCGAAGGTTTCCATATTGGTTCCGTCATCCTAGCATGATGCGCCTTAGATCCCGCCAAAACGAATTTACATTCAAAATCACAGTTATCATCTAAGTTTTGCAATGTCATTAAGCCGATTGCTCCATCTATAGTTTATTTATATGAAAGCAGTGATAAAACATTTAATGACATCTGTATTACAGAACATGTAACGCAAATTATGCATCCACACATGTGTCTAATGACCATATTGTTAACATAGCAACAGTGAATTTTTTTTGTGCCCTTGCCTTTCGGCGATCAAAATGTCATGATTTTGAACATACCGAAGAGTCGATATGCGCACGAGGCGTGATCACGAAGAATGACGGGATTGACCGAGTTTTAACGATTGCCTTGCATACAGCTTTTCTAAAGTTAAGGGGTCCCACGGTCAGGGAAAAAGTCAGGGACATTTTATTTTTTCGAGGTCAGGGAAATGTCATGGAGCTTTGAAATTGGTCAGGGAAATTTTAGCAAAAGTCTGGGAAAAGTCAGGGAAATTTGGAAGCGGAGACCGAGGACTGAGGAAATAATTATGAAATAAAGAAGTGTAATTAGTAATCATCATGGTTAGGGCAGTTTCTTCAACTTCGTCTAACATTCTCTGGAGAGGTGCAAACACTTATTCAAAATATTACAGTGTTAAGAGACTTAAATGGTCTGGCACCCTGTCTGCTAACCTGTTTTATATCAGCTCTCTGCAGTAGAGGATGAGCTGATTTCTTTTTCAGCTTTCAGCAGTGGATCTGGCAAGATAATTTCTTTTTCGGCTTTCTGCAGTGGAGGATGCGTTGTCTTTTTCAGCTTTCTGCAGTGAAGAAAGAGCTGTTTTCTTTTTCAGCTTTCTGCAGTGGATGATGAATTGTTTTCCTTTTCAGCTTTCTGCAGTGGATGATGAATTGTTTTCCTTTTCAGCTTTCTGCAATGGAGGATGAGTTGTTTTCCTTTTCAGCTTTCTGCAGTGGAGGATGAGTTTTCCTTTTAAGCATTCTGCAGTTGGTAGAAGGTAAGCTGGCTTTTTTCAGCTTTCTGCAGTAGAGGATGAGCTGTTTTCTTTTTCAGTTTTCAGCAGTGGGGGATGAGCTGTTTTCTTTTTCAGTTTTCAGCAGTGGAGGATGAGCTGTTTTCTTTTTCAGTTTTCAGCAGTGGAGGATGAGCTGTTTTCTTTTTCAGTTTTCAGCAGTGGAGGATGAGCTGTTTTCTTTTTCAGTTTTCTGCAGTAGAGGTTGGGCTGTTTTCTTTTTCAGTTTTCTGCAGTAGAGTTTGAGCTGGGGACTGTCAGCTTTCTGCAATGATGGGTGAGCTGGTTTCTTTTTCAGCTTCCTCAGCTTACAACAATTGTTTTGTGTACTTTAATGGCAACACGTGTTAAAGGGAATGTAGCGACACAGCCAAACAAGCTCTATCATTGAGAGTTCTGGAAAACTTGGAAAAAGGTGAAAGAATTATCGAAATCAGATGATAAACAAAAAAGATATGACCATTTAAATGTTGTTCTTAAACGGATATGCGAGCCGCCATTTTAGAACTATGACATCATAGTTCCATATTACCATATATGGAATATTTATAAATATCGTTTAAAACGAAGAAAATCATTGCAAATGAATATGCAAACAAATTTACTGGTCATATAAAGCATTATTGCCATTAAGTATTATATATTTTTCATGCAATTGCTGTCATTTTTGCCTATAAATGTGTAAATTTTCAAATTTATAAATATTCCATATATGGTCAATTAGAACCGTGATGTCATAGTTCTCAAAATGGCCGCTTCCATATCTGTTTCAACAGAAACTTCAAATGATCATATCTTCTTTGTTTATCGACCGATTTTGATAATTCTTTCACCCTTATTCAAGTTTTTCAGAGCTCTTAATACTAATGGTGGATGGGCTGTGTCGCTACATTCCCTTTAAATTTCCTTTTAATGCTAACATTTCAACCTTTCAGTAGGTCCAGTAGAAACATCTTTGTTGCAACATTAGTTTCAGTTGCTCTAAATAGAAATCTTGTATTTGGGAAATAATGCACTTATCCCTAATCCATCCAAAGTTGGCCTATTATACTGTTTGAAATGCTTGATCGCTTAGACAGGATACATTTTAGCTCATAAGATTTGATGTTTTAGTTTATTCTGATCTAACCATCTTTAAAATTATTTTTCAAGAGAGATGTCTGTCAGTTCAATATAACATTAACTCGTGGATTCAATATTACGTCCTTTCCCAGCCCACCTAGGGGCTGGCGTGGCGCAGTCGGTAGCGCGGCGGATTTGTAACCGGAAGCCCCGGGTTCAATCCTCCGTGGTGCCACTGAGTTCCGTCGGTGTGTTCTTGGGCAAGACACTTTACCTTAGCCTCGTCCGTCGGATGGGGACGTAAACCGGGCGGTCCCGTGTATCGGTCTATCCTCCGAGCGCGTTAAAGAACCATAGGAATATATTCGATAATAAGAGTAGGGCAGGTTCCCTGATTCCTATGTATCCTTCCCCTCTCTCTGGGGCGGCTCTAAATAACCTATACTGTGTTGATGAGCCGTTAAACAACATTCAATTCAATTCCCAGCCCACCTGCAAAACAAATCTGCAAAAGCCTTTTCATTCATCTGCCAACCTTATTAACCAATCACATTAATCCTTCTTTGTTAGGCAAATGAGTGGGGAGTTCATATAAGAAGAAACTGAAGAAATTAGTCTGGCAAAATTGCCCCTGCAGCAACATCTGAAAACTCTCTGGTTGAGGTATCTGATTCTTTACGTTTGGACTTGGTAATTTATTCGAACATTAAGGTTTTGGGCTTAAATTGAAATAACCATAGCCTCTTTGTTTTGTTTTTGCCTGAATCACAGGCAGACGGCGCGTACCCTACCCCGCCCACACCCTACCCCCCCCCCCTCTACTACCCCCTCCCCCTCTACTACCCCCCTCCCCCTCTCTACTACCCCCTTCCCACCTGTTTCTCCACTACCCCCCTTAAATATGTTTTCAATAAACTGTTCTACTTGGTTTTCAATGAAAAAAAACAAAAAACAATACATACTCTCTATACCATATAAAGGTGTCTGACTCTTTAATAAAAACTGATAAAAACAGCTATAGACCTCGCTTAAAGCCTTGCTGTGCTTGTTTTTTTGGTCACAGCATCGTCATTCCGATTCGAATCAATAGGGTACATATTATAACAAATAGCCACAACACTGATTTCTTCAATGTGTACTTTATATCGCATCAGCGAAACGTTAAACACGTTTGAAAGTAGGTCGACTTCGATCTGACCTAAGCAATGCATTTTCTATGTACATGGTAGGGTAGTGGGAAATATCTATCTGCGACGACTCTCGCATAAATATGCAACGTGATCGTTGAAAGAAAACCGTTTAACAACACTCACCGGTACGAAGAACTTCCAGGAGTAATCACAGACGCTGTAATCGAGTTCTTTCACAAACCGTTATTTGTTTTTAGTTTCGATTCACCATGTTGAAAATACGTCACCCGGATTGGTCCAGTCTCATTTCCGGTCGCCTTGTACCCAGCTTCATATCGTAAGTATAAAGGTAACAAGGAAACCAGTAATTTAATTCAACATGGTGAATCGAAACTAAAAACAAATAACGGTTTGTGAAAGAACTCGATTACAGCGTCTGTGATTACTCCTGGAAGTTCTTCGTACCGGTGAGTGTTGTTAAACGGTTTTCTTTCAACGATCACGTTGCATATTTATGCGAGAGTCGTCGCAGATAGATATTTCCCACTACCCTACCATGTACATAGAAAATGCATTGCTTAGGTCAGATCGAAGTCGACCTACTTTCAAACGTGTTTAACGTTTCGCTGATGCGATATAAAGTACACATTGAAGAAATCAGTGTTGTGGCTATTTGTTATAATATGTACCCTATTGATTCGAATCGGAATGACGATGCTGTGACCAAAAAAACAAGCACAGCAAGGCTTTAAGCGAGGTCTATAGCTGTTTTTATCAGTTTTTATTAAAGAGTCAGACACCTTTATATGGTATAGAGAGTATGTATTTTTTTATTTATTTTTTTTCATTGAAAACCAAGTAGAACAGTTTATTGAAAACATATTTAAGGGGGGTAGTAGAGAAACAGGTGGGAAGGGGGTAGTAGATAGGGGGAGGGGGGTAGTAGAGGGGGAGGGGGTAGTAGAGGGGGGGGGGTAGGGTGTGGGCGGGGTAGGGTACGCGCCGTCTGCCTGTGGCCTGAATGAATACATTACAGTTAAAATCTTATTCATTTGGGTGTGCTGACTCCTGGTGCTTATTATGCACCGGACATACACCGTGGTTGGTTTGTTTACTTAAATGCATTGGAATTAAAATATCGAAATATCACGTGTCCATCTTTGGGGATGTAGACTCTAGTTTGGTAACTATGATATAAACAATTTAACTGGGGGGTAATTAGGCCTTCAGACTAATCTTCAAACTGTTGTATGTGACTCTAGGTTGTGCCAACTCCAGGTGTTCATTATACGTTGGACGCACACGGTGGTTGATTACACTTTGATTACAGGGTGACATTCAAGTGGTAAATGTAGACTGTGGCACTGAGTTTAGATGACCTAGGCGTGGTATGGTGCCCGGTGTGTACACAGCTGCATGTTGATACCAAGTCTTTAATTATTTAAGTGTTAAATGTGGACTGTGGCACTGAGTTTAGATGACATAGGCGTGGTATGATGACTGGTGTGTACACAGCTGCATGTTGATATTTAGTCTTTAATTCTTCAAGTGTTAAATGTAGACTGTGACTGTGGGTTGAGATGACCTAGGCGTGGTATGGTGCCCGGGCTTGTACACATCTGTATATTGATATTTAGTAATGTTCTAGATATATAGATTCTTTATATAAATATCAGACTCAGAAACATAATAACAAACGTTCAAGTTTGGCAACTGTTATGTTAAAACATATAACTGGGGTATAATTAGACTAATCGTCAATTTGTTATGTTTGACTCTGGGTTGTGCTGATACGAGGTGCCCATTATACGCGGCAACGCCTGACACACACGGTGGTTGATAACTCTTCTAATGTATGGGATTATTAATCAAGCGGTATGTATATAGACTGTGGCAATGGGATAACTCTTCTTATGTATGGGATTATTAATCAAGCTTTATGTATATAGACTGTGGCACTGGGATAACTCTTCTAATGTATGGGATTATTAATCAAGAGGTATGTATATAGACTGTGGCACTGGAATAACTCTTCTAAAATATGGGATTATTAATCAAGCGGTATGTATATAGACTGTGGCACTGGGATAACTCTTCTAATGTATGGGATTATTAATCAAGCGGTATATATATAGACTGTGGCAATGGGATAACTCTTCTAATGTATGGGATTATTAATCAAGCTGTATATATATAGACTGTGGCACTGGGATAACTCTTCTAATGTATGGGATTATTAATCAAGCGGTATGTATATAGACTGTGGCACTGGAATAACTCTTCTAAAATATGGGATTATTAATCAAGCGGTATGTATATAGACTGTGGCACTGGGATAACTCTTCTAATGTATGGGATTATTAATCAAGCGGTATGTATATAGACTGTGGCACTGGAATAACTCTTCTAAAATATGGGATTATTAATCAAGCGGTATGTATATAGACTGTGGCACTGGGATATCTTCTAATGTATGGGATTATTAATCAAGCGGTATATATATATAGACTGTAGCACTGGGATAACTTTTCTAATGTATGGGATTATTAACCAAGCGGTATGTATATAAAGATTGTGGCACTGGGATAACTCTTCTAATGTATGGGAGTATTAATCAAGCGGTATGTATATAGACTGTGGCACTGGGATAACTCGTCTAATGTATGGGATTATTAATCAAGCGGTATGTATATAGACTGTGGCACTGGAATAACTCTTCTAAAATATGGGATTATTAATCAAGCGGTATGTATATAGACTGTGGCACTGGAATAACTCTTCTAAAATATGGGATTATTAATCAAGCGGTATATTTATAGACTGTAGCACTGGGATAACTTTTCTAATGTATGGGATTATTAACCAAACGGTATGTATAAAGATTGTGGCACTGGGATAACTCTTCTAATGAATGGGAGTATTAATCAAGCGGTATGTATATAGACTGTGGCACTAGGATAATTCTTCTAATGTATGGGATTATTAATCAAGCGGTATATATATAGACTGTGGCACTTGAATAACTCTTCTAATGTATGGAAGTATTAACCAAGCGGTATGTATAAAGATTGTGGCACTGGGATAACTCTTCTAATGTATGGGATTATTAATCAAGCTGTATATATATAGACTGTGGCACTTGAATAACTCTTCTAATGTATGGAAGTATTAACCAAGCGGTATGTATATAGACTGTGGCACGGGAATAACTCGTCTAATGTATGGGATTATTAATCAAGCGGTATATATATAGACTGTGGCACTTGAATAACTCTTCTAATGTATGGAAGTATTAATCAAGCGGTATATATATATAGATAGTGGCACTGGGATAACTCTTCTAATGTATGGGAGTATTAATCAAGCGGTATGTATATAGACTGTGGCACTGGGATAACTCTTCTAATGTATGGGATTATCAATCAAGCGGTATATATATAGACTGTGGCACTGGGCTAGGATGACCTCGACGTGGCATGGTGCAGCTGTGTATTAATGATTGATTCAATTTTCTGCGCTTCTTTGTTACAAGGCTTTAGGCTATGACATTGATTCAGCTCATATCTAGTGACTATCAGTTGCCGAGATAGAAATCACTAATTAGAAATCAGATAATATTAGTTTTCAATTATATTACCCCTCATTGCCCTTTACCTGTATAGAAAATCGAAACAATATGTGGAAGAGTTAATCTACAATCGCAAGATCCAGTTATGAGGATTCATAAGTTAGATTAAAATTTGGTGTTCTAATACACAGGCGATTTAGACGCTGTTTTTATGCAGCATATGGTATTAGTCAGTTTACATTGGTACTAAATTAAAGGTGATTCCAGTATTTATTTCTCAAAGAATAAAACATCACCTATGTTTTCGACATCTGTCGTGTGTATCAAGTTTAGTGAAATGAGTTGCATCTTGTAAATTGTACATATTACATGTCCTGTCCTGTTATGTGCTGTTAAATAGATTTTTAATAAACTCATACATGTATATATATACTGGTGTTATTGTGTCTGTTACCTTACCAGAATTAGCATTTGTCAGATGCGTAGCTTTGCAACATACTCCTAATACGAGGGGCGAAGCGCCGATTGGGGGAGGGATTGGGAGGAGGTGTCCCCCTCTCAGAGGTGGCGTTTGGCGGGGTATCCCCCGAATTTGTCTCTTCTTCTTACAAGCGATAATTGTCCATAAAATAGACACAAAAAAGTGGTAATTTTCCACCCTTACCTTACTCCTCACTCATTTATTTTCATTTTTCAACTGTTTTTATGATTGTTTTCCCATGTTACTCCCAGGTGTAACGGAGTATTCCATGCTACGCATCTGTTTGTAAATTGGTACATTACCCGTCACATCACAGCAAGGTATTATCATGTTTTATTATAGGAGGTTAAGCGTTCATCATCTGGACATATGTGTGCAGGATACTTTTATTTTTAGCACCATTAAGAAATGATTATTAACCGATAGCAGTTTGTCCTGTAACATTTTACTCGTTAGAGCTCGAGCTTTCGTTAGTTACCAAATTTGGCCAAATTATAGATATCAATGAAAATTCGAAAACGTACTACGTCGAAGTAGTAACGACAGATTTATCGCCCCTTTGCTTTTTAAAAAGGGTTATGCATTTTTTTTTTGTAAACAAAGGGAAACCTCTCTTAATTCATGTTGATATCCCAGTGTGAGAGTTATTTCCCTTGATTGAAAGAAAAATTTAAATTTTGATATTTTGCATGTGCCATTATCCCTTCCAAGTTCGTTCAAATAAAGTCTCTGGGATCAAATATGGTCCCGCCTCGGATGTCATAGTTTTACACAGATAATATAGGAACATCTTTAAACAATCTTCTCTGGAAATAAAAGTGCATCATGTGGTCAAAGTGTGTCCCGTTTAATTTTTCACTAGTCATTCCAGACAATGTGTGGGGGACAAAAAGAGATGTCTACATTAAGGGAAATAATAAAACATAGTGTTCTCTGATGCTGCTTTACATCTGATGATGCGTTATAGACAATATTTGGTTATTGGTTATTTTGCCTCCGATTGCAGCATACATCGCACCTATTGTTATAAAAAACGTGTTTGCGAGTAAATTGTTTACATGCATTCATAAGCCTCTTGAGCTACAGAAAAATAATTTGTATGTAAATATAGATATTAAAATCGAACAGGAAAAGCAGCATTCAATGACGACACTCAACCAAAAACACACACAGAAACAAAGAACACATTTAAAGATGAATTAACTGCCAAATAAGACATCACAAACACAAACGGGTTGACAATAGTGCTACCGCCTAGGAAAGGTCAGTCGCAAAAAGGGTCACTGGGGGTTTAAACCAGGTTCTAGGGTGCACCAAACCTGACACTTACCCTACTGTCAACCCCATAAAACGGGACAGTGTAATAAAGAAATCCCTGCCATGAACTATTCCCTAATCAACAAGGCAGCATTAATAGGCAATATAAGTAAAACACAAAGATACTCGTGTATATATAAATACAAACAAACTATAGCACAAAAAGCCACAACGAAGGTACTCAATGACTTGGCAGAAGCCAGAGCAACAAGAGAATAAACCATAGAGGGAAAGACAAGACTGCAGACAAACATCAAACGTCACCGTCCTTTTGGGCTTTAGGTAGATAGACGTCATCATAGGGTCCACAGCCTGTCCGGTCATCGCACAATCAAAGAGGAAAGCATAGTGACGAAATGTAAATGGGTCCACCACCAAGCATGCAGCGCGTTGCAAAATGATAGGGTCACAACCTCTTTTGATAACCTTTTAACAAGTTTAACAAGTTTAACAAAGATAGTATGAAAGTGATCATGACCAAGGATCTTACGAAGTTTGTAAATCACGTCACCATAGAAGTCAGGTGGTGATAGTCCTTGTCGCAGAAGAGTTCTTAAATTACTTTTATATTTGGAAAGAAGATCAGGGTTACGATAATAAAATAATTTTGCCAAGGTTTTACAAAGTTTATGGTAAGGGTAACCCTGATGGTGTAGCTTTTTAGTTATACAAAGATTACGAATATTAAAGTCATCAACTCGTGTACAAGCTCTAGAAAAACGAATAGACCCCATAAGAAGTTGCTCGGGGAGCATCCCCATCTAAATGGGGATAATTAGCAATATTATAATTTAAATCATCTCTCTTGTCTTATATTTTGCTAATTATTTCACCATTATCAATGGGGAGATATAAATCAAGAAAAGAAGCGTTAGTATCAGAAATATTAGCTTTGTTATGTTGAAGTTCTTTAGGGTATACATGTATATTATTAACCATACTCGTAGTAGAAAAGAAAGGGTTGTCAATGTTTAATATATCATCCAGATACCGAGAGTTGTCATTAAAGGCTTCAATAACATCTTCCTGGGTATCTGGTGAAAGACTCAACATGAAATCTCTTTCATAGCAATACAAAAACAAATCTGTGACAAGCGGTGCACAGTTCGTTCGTACCCATGGGGATACCAACACTTTGTCTATAAACGGTCGTTCCATACCTAACGAAAATATTATCTAATAGAAAGATGAGTGCTTCACAAACTTCTTGGCAAGTCCACATAGTGTAATTGTCTAAACTGTCGTTAGTAAAAAACGCTTTAATATTATTACAGGCCAAAAACGTAGTATTTTCCCTAGCGAATGAAAAGAGCAATAAGAGTAAGTATGGACTATTAAAACTATGAAGCACCATGGACAAAATCCTGAAACCTTTTAATGAAGATTTATAATAAGTTTTACGCACAGTCTACTTCTACATACCAATTCTTGAGTTCCTTTTTCTTTTTCCTGTCTTAAATTTAATATTTGTTTATGTTTTATCAGATTTATATTTGTAAGTCATATCATACACATTTATCAAGATCAACTTTGATTTGTGCCACACATCATCTGTCATGGTTATAGTGTCTAAGGCATTGTACATGTCAAATATGCTGTCATACAGTATTTAATTCATGATATATTAACAGACTTAACGGTCAAAAGGGCCAATGGTAGTTCAACCAGAGTTTATGGTTCACCAAGCCTCACTCTTACCCTGCTTCATCCCAATAAAATGGGACAGTGTAAATAAAGAAATTCCCGCCATGCTGTATTCTCTAACAAACTTGGCATCAAAAGTGATTATGTATTAATGAATATAAAAACGCAAGAAGCAAGAAATCCACAAATCAATTACTCATTGACTTGGCAAACCCAGAGCAACAAGAGAATAAAACATAAAGGACAGGACAACACAAGACTGTTGAAAAACACCAAACGTTACCGTCCTTTCAGGAATTAGGTAAACGTCATCATAGGGTCCACAATATGTCCGGTCATCGCATAATCAAGCGAAAAGCATAGTGACGAATTGCAGATGGATCAACCACTAAACATGTAGCGCATTTCAGAATAGTAGGTTCATAACCTCTTTTGATAAAATTGTAAACATTGTATAAAAGTGATAATGACAAGGATCTTACGAAATTTGTAAATCACATCAGCGTAGAAGTCAGGTTTCATAAAGAAGTTCTTAAAAAGCAGATCAGGATCACGATAATAAAATTGCGCAATTTGTTTTCGAAATTTATGGTAACGGTAGCACTGATGCAGTATCATTTTACAAAGGTACGAATATTTAAGTCCTCAATTCGACTTCAAGCTCTAGAAAAACGAATTAGTTGAGAAATATATACCCCGTAAAAGCAGGTATACAATTCGAACAGAAAATGTAGTTTGCACAGAATACAGCCAGACAAAACCACGCATTAACACAAACAACAACCACGTTAATAAGAAGCAAGTCAGTCAGTGACATCACGAACACAAATGGGTTGACAATAGTTGAAAGTCTTTATATTTATCGAGGGTGACACAATTAGTTTATACTAATCTTCTTTGGGGCCCTCTGTAACAAATACATGATACACAATACAAGAAAGGCAAGCTACATAAGATATATGTAAACATAATAACATTGTTGGTGGTGGTAGTTTGAACGATATTTACACAATAATAAGATGAGATGATATCTATATCGAGTTTAATGTTGTTTTTCCTTTATCCATTTCATGCAGTTTTTTGTAAAACTTTTCATTGTTGCACACTTCTGAATGTGCTCTGGAATATTATTCCATAAAATGGTCCCGGAGTAAGATATGCTGCCCTTGAAAAGTTCCCGATTAGGCTTAGGAATACTAAAATTAGTATCAGTTAGTGATCGAAGACTTCTGTCAGTTGAATTACGAGTAGTAAACATAGTGTTACAGCATTGGAACGGTCAGTGGCCAAAAGGTCCCTAGGGGTTTAAACCAGGTTCTAGTGTATACCAAAGCTCACTCTTACGATATTGTCATTCCAGTTAAACAGGGCAATGTAAATAAAGAATTCCCCGCAAGGATATATTTCTTAACAAGGAAGGCCGCATTAATATGCAATATAAGTATAAAAGTATAAAAGTGATATAAAATAAATACTGACAAGGTAATCCCTTGGAAGCAACAAACACAAACAAGAGAGAAAAGTCGAACAGGAAATGTAGCATTCAAGGACCACAGTCAACCAAAAACACGCACAGAAACAAACAACAATTACAAGGATAAATAAAAAGCAAGATATGCCATCACAAACATAAAAGGGTTAATAGGGCTAACGCTACGGTCATTGGCCAGATAGGCCGCTGTGGTTTAAACCACGTTATAGGGTAAACACAGAAATCCACAAAACCAGTACTCATTGACTTGACAGAAGCCACAGCAACAAGAGAATAAACCAGTAAGGGTACGACAAGAAAATATTTCAGACAAACATCAAACGCTACCGTCCACTGAAAGTTTATGTAGACGTATTCATAGGGTCCACAATCTGTCCGCAAAGCATAGTGACGAACTGTAAATAGGTCAACCACTAAACATGCAATACGTGGCAAATTAAATAGGGTCATAACCTCTTCTGATAAACGTTTTAACAAGTTTAATAAAGAGTGTATAAAAGTAATTATGACCAAGGATCTTAAGAAGTTTGTAAATCGCATCACCATAGAAATCAATTTGTGATAGTACTGTCGTGAAAGAGTTGTTATATTACTTTAATTTATATTTTGAAAGTACAAAAGAGGTACGATACTAAAATGTTGTAATGGTTTTTCCAAGTTAATGGTAACGTTAGCCCTGATGGAGAAGCTTATTATTTAAACAAAAATTACGAACATTAAAGTACTCAACTCGACTACAAGCTCTAGAAAAACAAATAAGTTGAGAAACGTAGACCCTATAAGAAGTTGCTCGGAGAACATCCCTAATGAAGTGGAGATAATTAACAATATCAAAATTAAAATCATCTCTCTTGTCATAGATAGTGCTAATTATTTATTTTCAATAGAGAAAAACCAATTGAGAAAAGAAGCGACAGTATCAGAAATATTAGGTTTGCTGTGTTTAAGTTTTTTAGAATATATAGTGTTTCCCAAAGAAGGCAATCAAGGATTGTCAATGTTTCAATATGTCATCCAGATACCGAGATGTGTCATTAAAGGCTTCAATTGCATCTGCCGGAGTATTTGATGCTTCTGCCGGAGTATTTGATGAATCTGCCGGAGTATTTGATGAAAGATATTGAAAGATATTAAAATTAGTAAAATTGACAAATAGAAAAAGCAAAGGGAATATCGGTTTGTTTAATTTGGTGTCTAATGATTACACATTTTAAAAATCAGCGTACATAGTCTCTAACTTATCGTTAGAAAGAGCTGAATATTTCAAATTTCGATTCGTTAATATGCATTGCATTGCAGTCTTGAAGTAAATAAATTAAGGAACGGTGGTGGAGCATTTGTTTCTTAAAATAAAAAAAACAACACTTTCCACTATTAATTTTCTGTGTTATTGATAGAAAAAGGAATTAAACCAATATAGATGGTGTTATAATCCATGGTTAAGTTTAAGCCTGCAACGTATGTTTCTAAACCGGCTAAGATTTTTGAGCAACATTACTTTTCCAAAACAAAAGATTTATAAATGGATTTAATATGCATACCGCAAAAGTGGCAAAGATTAGACTGAACAATATTGCATTTGAATAAAAGTAAATATACAGGTCGAACAGGAGATGTAGTTTTCACGGACCACAGTAAACAAGAAAACACTCATCGAAACAAACATCAATTACAAGGATAAATAAAAGGCAATTTATGTGACAGCACAAACATAAAGGGTAGAACGGTCAGTGGCAAAACGGACCGCCTGGGGTTTAAACCAGGTTCTAGGGTGCACCATCCCTCACTCTTAATCTATTGTCGTCCAATAAAACGGGACAGTGTAAATAAAATAAAAATCCTGCCAGGCTATTTCTTTTAACAAACTAGACAGCATTAATAGGCAATATGAGTATAATACACAAATGGTCGCGATTATGAATATAAAAAGCCTCAAAAGTCACAAAGCAATGACTTGGCAGAAGCCATAGCAACAAGAGAACAAACCATTAAGGGCACAACAAGACAAAATTGGACACAAATATCAAACGTTATTGGCCAGTGCCTCATTAAAGCAAAATTTAATAGGTCACCCCTTTATTAGGCAGAAAAGTGCATATCTGCATGATAAATGTCATTACATGCAGGGTCCACTAAACGTCCGATCATCGCTTAATCAAAGAGGAAAGCATAGCGGCTAACTGTAAATGGGTCAACCACTAAACATGAAGTGCTTTGTAAAATGAGCAAAGGAGCAAAAATACAAGTCACAAAATACCTGACTAGGATGATACATAAAAAATGTCTTAATGTAGGTGGTGAAATTCTCATGGTAACCAATTACTTTAGATTACGGCAATAACCTGTGGTTGGGGCTGTTATTATGTACTCATGAAGGATACAGATGTATATTTTTAAAGATGGAGGACTGGCAAACGACTGAGAGGTAGCCTAAGGGTGAGTTTGGCTAAATAGCGCTGGATTTTCATCGTCTGCTATTCATTTTTTTAAAAATCGATCAAACTGTGTTGGCTGTAAATGTATCACATGGTGGTGGTTGTGATGATGATGATGATGATGATGATGATGATTAGGACTTTGTCAACACAGTGGTATTGTAGCCAATAATCTCTGCCATCCCACAAATCACGTGACGATATCTGAGGCAATGTGATTACAAAAATGGCGACACTAGGTAATGCTTGGTACAGCAAACTCTTGTTGTAACCAACAGGCAATTGGCAATATCATCATCACCTTCGAATAGATGTTGAAAACATTCAACCTGTTTTGGCTTTGGTCATATATTTAAATACGTATGTAGATCTATGCTTGGGTGTAATCTCTTTATTAAATTTACGCACATCTTCTGTAATGTTCTCAACGGAATACATGTTCAAATTCGCTAACATTGATGTTTTGTAACCAGATACCGTTTTCACACTATATTATGAACAAAGCAAGTTGAAATATTGACCTAAAAACATTAAACCAAAAAAGTAAACTTAGCTGGATTTCAGAGACTTTGTACTAATTTTTCGGGACCGTTTTTCATATTGAACATTAACAACCCTTTCTTTCCAACTATGGTTAATAATATTTATCCTGAAGAACTTCAGCTTAACAAAGCCAATATATCTGATAATAACGCTTCTTTTCTTGATTTAGATCTCTCGAATGAAAATGGTGAAATAATTAGCAAAATCTATGACAAGAGAGATGCTTTTAATTTTGACATTGTTAATTATCCCCACTTGGATGGGGATGTTCCCCGAGCAACTTATTATGGGGTGTATGTATCTCAACTTATTCGTTTTTCAAGAGCTTGTACTCGAGTTGAGGACTTTAATATTCGTAATCTTTGTGTAACTAAAAAGCTACTCAATCAGGGTTACCGTTACCATAAACGTCGTACAACCTTTGCAAAATTTTATTATCGTAACCCTCATCTTCTTTCCAAATATAAAAGTAATTTAAGGACTCTTCTGCGACAAGGACTATCACAACTTGACTTCTATGGTGATGTGATTTATAAACTTCGTAAGATTCTTGGTCATGATCACTTTCATACTATCTTTGTTAAACGTGTTAAAAGGTTTATCAAAAGAGGTTATGACCCCATCATTTTGCAACGTAATGCATGCTTGGTGGTGGACCCTTTTGCAGTTCGCCACTATGCTTTCCTCTTTAATTGTACGATGACCGGACAGGCTGTGGACCCTATGATGACTCCTCCCTAAAGCCCACTGGGACGGTGGCGTTTGATGTTTGTCTATGATCTTTCTTGTCTGCCCTTAATGGTTTATTCTCTTGTTGCTCTGGCTTCTGCCAAGTCACTGAGTACCTTTATTGTGGATTTCTAGGCTACTGTATTTTGTATTATATTTACACGAGCATATTTGTGTTTTACTTATATTGCCTATTGATGATGCCTTGTTGGTTAGAGATTAGATCATGGCGGGGATTTCTTTATTTACACTGTCCTGTTTTAATGGGATGACAGTAGGGTAAGTGTGAGGTTTGGTGCACCCCAGAACCGGTTTAAACCCCCATTGGCCTCTTTGCCACTGACCGTTCCAAGGTGGTAGCCCTATTGTCAACTATTTTATGTTTGTGATGTCGTTTGTATTTAGTTTTACTTTTGCCTTCTTTTTTGTCTGTTTGCGTGTTTGTTTCTGTGTTTTGCGGTTGACTGGCCTCCTTGAATGCTACTTTCCCTGTCCGATCTTGTTAAAGTATTTAGTATTATGATTGTCCGCAAACATTACTGCATTGTTTAAGAATTTTAAGGTGATACTATTAAGTATGCGGGCAACTACAGAACTTCGAGTTTAACATCTCTTCTTTATAAAGTAATGGAGAGTATTATACGAGAAAACATCGTCAATCACATGAAACATTATAAACTGTTTAGTAACAAGGAATTCGGTTTTATATCTGGTAGGTCCGGTTACACGAAACACCCAAATCTACCTATTTCCCCCAAATCCACCCAAATCTATACCAAATCTACCCCTAAATCTCCCGAATCCGCACCAAATGTACGTTATATGGTGTTACATCGATGTTGTAATAACAAATATCACAACAAAAAAAATCGTTTAAGCAAAATGAAGATGTAGTTGTTCGTTTATTTGTTAATAATGTATGGTGTTATCACAAGTTATTAAAAATGTGTAAAAATAACACAAAAATCGTAATTCAGTAATAAATTAACAAATATGTCTTCATTTTTCTCAACTGACTATTTTGTTTTTGATATTTGGTATAATAACATCATTGTAACACCATATACGGTAGATTTGGTTTGGATTTGGGAAGTTTAGGGGTAGATTTAATGAAGACTTGGGTGGATTTTTAGGTAACAGATAGATTTGTGTGTTTCGTGACACCCGGTAGATCCACTGTTCTACAGCCTCTGCATGTATTAGATACTTGAACTGAAATACTTGACAGGGGAGGATGTATAGATGTGGCGAAGTGTGACTTCATGAAGGCCTTTGGCAAAGTAATAGCCATGAAAGAGTATGCTAACCCTATGATAGTAACATCTGCTGTGAAGGACACTGGATTTGTAATAGATCAGAAATTGTCATTTGAAAAATATGAAAAGGTCAACAAAGCAAACTATATAATGGGTGTTATACGAAGAACGTTTGAGTACCTAGATAATACTACATTTAAAAATTATATACATCACTTGTAAGACCGCATGCAGAATTAATTTGGGAATCAAGTCTGGAATCCATACCTTAACGACATATAAATACGATAGAAAATGTACAGAGAAGAGCTACAAGATTATCAGCTGGTATGAAGGAATTATCATATTAAGAAATGTTAAGAGTTCTAAACCTACATTAACATTGGCATACAAAAGATTTAGAGGCGATATGATAGCAAATGTTAATTACGCTGGCTACTGGTAAATATGGTCCCGAGGTATCAAATCTACTGACAATGAGAACACAATCATCTACATGCGGGCATCAATTTAAACTTTATAAAAAACGGCCGCATCTCAATGTTAGAAAATACTCGTTTTGCTATTGAATAGTAGATATTTGGAATTCAAAGCCAGCGGAGGTTGTAAGTGCCAAAACTGTATACACGCCTTAAAGCGAAAATTGGACAAATTATGGAAAATTCAACCTGTAAAGTCCCAGTATAGAAAACTGATTAATATGACCGGTTATGACCAAATAATCATTGATAACGAACACGATGAGTTGTTCGAAGAGGCTGAGGATAGCCTATTACCAGAAGAGGATCTGTATACATACTCCCTGCTGTAAGTAGGTATGTTTATTCAGTGTGAGATGCATACCATTGGCTTCACAATTACTTTATTCTCGCCATTTTGTACAGAGTTTAAATTAGAACATTACTTTAATAATATACCTATCAGTTGTATGCAATTTGCAGTTAGTATATTAATCTTTATGAGCGTTTATCCCGTTAAATGAACCAAACTATTTTGACCAATTGGAGTATATTTGAAAATATTACGACGCAGCTGTTCTTACGGATCATACACCGGTTGCAATTTTATCGGATTTCCATAATTTGTCGGAGCTGCCGCAGTATGAATGGTTTTATTTCGTAAAATGTCCTTACCTCAGAAGGTTGTGTTGTTGGCATGTGGGTCGTTCAACCCGCCCACAAATATGCATCTGCGGATGTTCGGTAAGTTACATTATTACTTAAATTTACTAAGATTATCGTTGAAATCGAAAGTAGGAAATTTCTGTTTTTTGACAAAAACTTTTGTTTTGTTTTTGTTTACCGTAAATGTTTTGTGTCAAACGCCGATGCCTTAGTTTGTCAAACGATAGGGGGATGATCCCCACTCATAGGTAATACTCCGCCGTTGCCACCAGCGGCCGATATGAATATTCATGTCAATCATGACGTGATCAGTAACCTTTTGTTTACACTGGGACCACACTAGACTTTACAAGTTATTTATATAGGCCTATCAAATACATAACTGTATATTTTCATTACGGTAACATTATTTGAGATTAAAACATGTGGTGTGCGATTGTGTCGGATAACATCAAAACCTTCTAGCCTCCCACATCGCGGGGTTCGAGTCCCACTGTCTTGACTTGTGAGTAAGTGTCGATTCTTGGGATATACAGCATTGGTTTATTCCAGGAAAATGTGGGTGGTCTGCCGCCACCACAGAAATACCGACTCATAATTTTATATAGCCTAATTTATGCTGAAAATGTCGTAAAACACCATTCAACCAAACAACATTGAAACCGTTCGCCATGATAGTTCCAGCCAAAAGATTTTAATTTTGTACATCACTTTTAACAATCTGTCAGTTATATCATGATGGTGTTATGCCAATGTATCATGACACTCATGCAAATGCGCAATTTTATAGTGCTGCCCCAAGAATGTTTAAAAAAAATCCCATTCAATCAAAGAAAGTGATGTGACGTCTCGGTTATTTGAAAAGAATTGTTAAACTCATTGATAGAAAAAGCTTTATTATTATATATACCATTATATACGTCCCTATTAGAATATGGTGTTCACAGGCTTGGAGACGCTATTGTTATAAGGATATTGAATGTTAATAGAAAAAATACAACATCGAGCAACTAAACTAGTACCAGAGTTAAGAGATCTCAGTTATAAAGAAAGACTTTCAGCTTTAAATATGTACATGAACTCTCTTGAACAGAGACGTGTCAGAGGCGATCTCATCGAAACATTCAAGATATTGAAACATAAATATGATTTGGACTCTTCATCATTGTTTAAAGTTACTGATCCAACCACACATGCTACAAGAGGACACACTATGGAGCTATTTAAGCTAACGCAACTTCTTCAGCATATGAGTCATAAATCACTGGAACAATCTTCCACAGAGTATAGTTGAAGCAGACAGTCAGTAGCCACATATAAGAAAATACTTGATAACCCAGTAGCCACATATAAGAAAATACTTGATAACCACTGGCAGTCTCACGACTGAATATGGGACACAAGAGGCATTGCCTATTCCTTAAATTCCCATAAAAATGTAAATGTAAAATAACATTTAATAAATGGCCTTTTCTGATTGGATGAACATTGATTATCGATTTTAAATATGTTAATTTTAAACTTGAGAACAAAGCCCCAAAAAAAGCCAATACAGTTTCCAAAATTGACAACTGTTATATTGCTGTTTGGAAAAGTGCAAGTTAAACCAAATGAATACTAAACTTTACCCTGACCAATAATTTCCAGCTCCGGATTAAACATGGTACATCAGGGACCTGGTCTCAGTGTTGACTGCTTTTTAAGCTCTGTGGATATATTTGTACCCGAATTTATATTCAGGGAATTAATCAGTTTCTAGAACTTCGTTGTTTTTTCGCCTCATCTGCTCATGGGTAGATATTTACTTGACACGGTTTACATGACATTTGATTGTGAATGATGAAACTGAGACTGAGGCATTGTTGCTATTTCAGAACTAGGTCGGGATCATCTACAGAGAACAGGCAATTTCAATGTCATAGCTGGTATTATTTCACCTGTCAGTGACGGATACAACAAGAAGGTAGGCATTCAATTACATATGTAACCTTTCCTGATAACGTGACTCCCTGGATAGACATTCGACTCTAAATCTGATGATGGTATGACGGGTTCGAGCCTTACTGGCGACACTGGGCTACATCAGTGTACACTTCCACTAGCCTCGACTTCTGGATGGGATATAAAAAGGCCCGAGAGCAGTCCCATGTTTCAGAGTCTATTCTCAGATCACATGTTTAAGAACCATTATAAGACATCTAATAATTAGACAGTAAGGGTAGAGTAGGGTTCCCAGATTCCTATTTATCCTTCCTCTCTTAGATGGCTGGAGATATACAATACCGGTTCTACCCAGGAAAAAAGTCAACGGGCTGCCTACACCATGAGCAAATCGATTGCCAGGGTCAATTTTGTCGGGCATCTTCAAAATTTAGAGGGAAAATGATTATAGAATATGACAAAATACAAAAGAAACCCATTGCTCTTTTCAGGTTTCCGATATTATTATTGTTGTTAGGTACATTGTAAGTATTAGACCAGCTTTTAGAATTCTCAGAAATGTGCTGTGAGAGTTATAACAGTAAGTGGTCTAATACTCGTGAAGCCTCAAACAGTATATCCTTATAAAACTTCGGGTCTAAATAATTGGGCAACACCAACCAACTAGCATGGGCAAGTAAATTTTAGAGTTAACTTGCCCCATGGGCAAGCTGACCGTAAAGTTAACGTCGAGCCATGATTAATAGCCTAAAATGTGCTGCAAATGACATACAACAGCATTCAATTATAACTCTCTAGGATAGCTCGAAATACACAGTAATCTAGGCTAGCTAATAATAGCCTATGTGTTGAAGAGCCATTAAAGGGACACATGGCAGTCTTGCAGTCTTGATCAAGCATTGAAGTTAGCCTTTCGATGTATTAATCCAGTATGATTCACTGTTCAATCTGCTTGCATATCAATTTTGATTTTTCAACTTTTCTTCATTATTCTACCGTAGGTTTGAATATATTATTGGTGAAATGTAATCAACAGTTAGTAATATGCAAATTTATACACTTTGTTTTATACAATGCTTATAATTAATATTAATGATTGAAAAAAATGCAATTCATTACATAAAACTGCTGGACTATTAATTACCTGGTAGCATAATTACACTGTACTGAATGCTGTATAGTGTTTTGCTTTTCCTAATATTGGCCTAAATGGTTTAAAGATAACATAGTCATGCTAGAGATTGTTAGATGCTGTGTTTTATAGTATTCACATTATTGCTCTTAAAATGGAGCCATTGTCTTAATGCGAGTGCAGATATAGCTGATTATTGATTTCCGACCAAATGTCTGCAAACATATATATAAACAACTGCGTAATAGATATATAACATGCATATTGCATCAAGGACATCAATCATAATTGCCATTAGTAGGTGCTTTCATTTTCTACAATGTGAAAATACTGGTAGATGTATTTACTACTTGGGGGTACTGTATTGGTTATTTATCTAGAAATAAAATTAGAGTCGTCATTCTCTGTCCTCCTATTCATCTGACACAAATTTTGTATGCGCAACTCCTCCTTCAGTTTTCAACTGATTCAATTCAGTTGGATTTTAAAGTCTCATCAACATGTAAGATCATATGGATATACTACACCAATTCATTTTCCATAGGCCTACCTTATAGCTCTAAGCTCTGTTCTGAGTTCCCTAATATAGAAAGCTATATTTTTTATTACTTGTTTTGAAAGACCTATCTTAGTTTTATCAAAAAAACATACAGAAGCCATACATTGAGTATGTTTTGAAAAAGCTGTTTGGGTCGGATTGTGCTGACCCACCTACTTGCATGTAGAAACATCAGGAAAATGTAAAATATACTTCTTTCTTTGATTATGCAACACATTAGGAATACATTGCACAAATGTATGATTTAATCTTTATAAGTAACTCTTCAAAAGTTGAATTGTAATTTTTTAGGAAGATTTTTTGGTTTGATTACCTTGACAACCAATCAAAATTAAGAGATTCTGTGTAATAGCTCCGAATTTACCCTGCCCGCTGATTGGTTGGTAATTGGTGTAGTCCGATCTAAAGGCAACATTCCAACTTTCATTAATGGAGAAAGAGTTAATGTGCCCTTCTGGGATTTTTTTGCACGGGCGGGCACTTGGGCAGAACCAACTGCGTTCCGTAAGTCAGCTTGATATAGCTTCCTCACATAACGATCTTCCTTACATAAAGTTTACATGTCCCGTGAGGCCTTAGCACACAGCGGTGAGGGCAGGTGATTTAAAGTAGTCAGAGACTCTAACCTCTCAGCCACGGATGGCTCTTTCAACTGATTCAAACAAAACTTTACAGGCATATTAGATATCATACTTTATTGTATACTTTCATATTGTCCCATTTAGTTTGCATTGAGATAAGTGTGCAATATTCTATGATATTGCACACATTGATATTGCACCGGAACTTTTTCTCGTGCTTGCTAAGAGCCGCAAAATAGAAATAAGGAACTACTTTCAAATAAAATAACGGAATCCTTCCTTCCTTCGTGTTTTTAGCTCTACTGATCAGAGATCAGCAGAGCTTATGCCGTGGTGCGGCGTCCGTCCGTCCTTCTGTCTGTCCGTAAACTTTTTTTGTAGCGACTTCTCCTCTGAAACTACTGAATGGATTTTCATGAAACTTTACAGAAATGTTGCCCATGAAGTCTAGTTGATCCTAGCAAAAATTCATGTTGATGTGAAATCCAAGATGGCCGCCAGATCTAAAAATAGGTTTTTAAAAAACAAGTTTGATCCTAGCAAAATTTCAGATTGGCCAGAAATTCAAGATGGCCGCCACAGCTAAAAATAGATTTTTAAAAAAGAAGTTTGTAGCGACTACGTCTTGAAAACTATAAGTGATATTGATATGGGACTTTTTGTAAAATGATCAGCATGACATGGTGGTTATAAGAGTCAAACATTATTTTGATTCGACGTTAAACATGGCTGCCAGTGGCCATCTTTGGTTACATAGAGTTATATAATGAAAACTTGTAGCGACTACTCCTCTGAAACTACTTGACAGATTTTCATGAAACTTCACAGGAATGTTGCTCTTGATGTCTAATTGATCCTAGCAAAATTTCAGGTCGCCCGGAAATTCAAGATGGCTGCCATGGCTAAAAATAGATTTTCAAAATACAAGTTTGTAGCGACTACTACTTGAAAACTATAAGTGATATTGATATTGGACTTTTTGTAAAATGATCAGCATGACATGATGTTGGTCCTTGTCAAAAATTGTTTTGATTCAACGTTAAACATGGCTGCCACCAGCCATCTTTGTTTACATAGAGTTATATAGTAAAAACTTGTAGCGACTAATCCTTTGAAACTACTTGGCAGATTTTCATGAAACTTTACAGGAATGTTGCTCTTAATGTTTAATTGATCCTAGCAAAATTTCGGATCGGCCAGAAATTCAAGATGGCCGCCACAGCTAAAATTAGATTTTTTAAAAAAGAAGTTTGTAGCGACTACGTCTTGAAAACTATAAGTGATATTGATATGGGACTTTTTGTAAAATGATCAGCATGACATGATGGTTATCAGAGTCAAACATTATTTTGATTCGACGTTAAACATGGCTGTCAGCGGCCATCTTTGTTTACATAGAGTTATATAATGAAAACTTGTAGCGACTATTCCTGTGAAACTACTTGACGGATTTTCATGAAACTTCACAGGAATGTTGTTCTTGATGTCTAATTGATCCTAGCAAAATTTCAGGTCGGCCGGAAATTCAAGATGGCCGCCACGGCTAAAAATAATTTTTCAAAAAACAAGTCTGTAGCGACTACTTCCTGAAATCAAAATCAATCAGTAGAGCTTCAAGGTCATTGACCTCTTGTTTTCCAACCTTTTATGGCAGAAATTGATAAAATAATTGAAATGGTCACTCACCCACTGTTTTTAACGTTATCGAATGGTAAACAAACTTTAGAAAATCGTTTGATGTTTTTAATGACGTCATCCGATGTCGACGTCATTTTTGTGAAAAATAATCATCCACACAAAATGAAACTGAATGACAAGATAGAAATTTCGTCAAAAGCTATAAAAAGAACACAAATACAATGAAAAGTAATAGTCATACAATTAACATTGATCGAAAACAATATGAAAGTATACAATAAAAAAGTTATTGAATTTGTATGGCTAAATATTACTTGGAACGAGTTGTTTTGGCGCAGGACGACTCGCAAGCTCGTCGTCCTTTGCCAAAACAACTCGTTCCAAGTAACATTTTGCCATACAAATTCAATAACTCGTCGTCCTTTGCCAAAACAACTCGTTCCAAGTAATATTTAGCCGTACAAATTCAATAACCTATAAAGATGCACATATTGATTCAGTGTGACCATCATGTGAGTGTTATCTGAATTGCAGTCCTTTGTCAGTTTACTGGGCTTGCCTGTTTTCAAATGTATAATCACAGAATATAGACTGACTAACAAATGGGATAAACAATATTAGGCCAAATAAAATAATAGGTGTGTTTCCTGTTACATTGAAAAAAAAGATAGGGTAGGTAGGTAGGTGAAATCTTTCTTTTTTGGTTTTACTTTTTATTGCCAATTTAGTAGGGTCGGTAGGGATTTTTTTGTCCGACAATAAAACTCCTCGTGATATAGAGCAAGTTCACACTCTTTAATATCACCTACTTTGTGACATATTTTGTATAACCTTAATAAATGGTGCTGAAACTGGTGCCGGACAATTCCTGCCTCGTCTTGTGTTCTATATCACTATGTATATAACACATGTTCTATATCACTATGTATATTATATTACATTGAAATGTCAAAGGTCAAATATAAATCAAACAAATCGAAGCGCCGTTTTATAAAACATCCTTTAATAACTTTAATTTTTGTGAATTCTGTAAATATTTTATTGAAAAAACTACTATTCCATTTTACAATAATGTGTCATTATGTCAAAGATTCAAAGTTTAATAAGTTGGGGTCCACATCTGTTAAACTTATAAGTTATTGGTGATATTATATATTATAAGTTATTGGTGTTATTATAACACTAGCTCTCTTATTTTCTGCTTCTTCGGGGTCAGACTGCACCTAGGGTGCATCTATAAACGTCCGTATGTAAAAAAAAAAAAGGTACCCGAAGATGTCAAATAAATGAGACTACCTCAGACAGTGCATCCCCAACACACAGGCCGTTTCGTAGACTGCGATGACATAAATGAAAATATACTTCTTTGCGCCATTTGTGTATTGAACATACATAAATTTTGAACATACATAAATTAATAATTAATTAATACTCGACAGCACAAAAATATAACAATGCGTAATGTCCGGTAAGTTTTGACTGAACGATAACCCAGGTTAAAATACGCGCTGTTTATGTACATTTCGCCGATTTATAAATATTTAAATTATCCTCATTAAAATTATATGTCTTTGTTATTTGAAACGTGCGTAAAACATAATTAACAAACAACAAACACAAATAAAAAACAACGTCAGCAAACACAAATAAAGTCAATTTTATTTTTGCCGATTTTTATATTTTTCACATGTTTGACCGCTAGCATTTGTTTTATTTCAGTTCGGTCTAATTAACCGGTAATCAATCAGAAGCCTGTAGCAATCAATTAAACAGTTAATCCAATGAGGTCATAATAGTCTCCACCCGCAAAAAGCATCATAAACTTCAAAGATAATGACTAAATTATTAACACAATAGCAGCGATTAGATTACACAGTGACACCATTTATAGACAGGTTATTTCTGCCTCTGTGCCACAAGCTGTGACAGCAGCGAATTTGATTGGTCGAGAGGCGATCAAGGTCGTCAGCCAAGGTGTCAATCACTGTTATGCAGCGCGTGCTCATTATTGTGATGTTTGGGCTATCGAAAATAGGTACATGTGTATTGGATTGATGCTTGGAAGCAAATTCACGCGCGTCATAAAAACGCACAGGTGGTAAATTAGCTGCGTCAGAATTGGGTCAGATTGAATTTCCATGCGTCAAAACGCGTGTGTACGCGTCTATTGAGAACCCTGATATCTATCAACTCAATCAAACGCCTGCCTGACAGGGAGACGGTATATTCCGGAATCCATTATGGACGGGGGTCGGCTTGAAATTTTTTATATATTTTTTGGAATGCAATAAAAACCATAGGGTCGGCGGGAATTTCTAGGGTAGGTCGGGTAACCGGAAACACACCTATTATTTTATTTGGCCTTAGGAAGTCACAAGGCAAATACATGGACAAATTTAAGCATGAAAAAACTTTTTTTTCTCTTCACTATACTAAATTTCATAGAAATTACAAAATCTATTGCCCTTTGCTGAGAGGTGGAACTCTATTTCTTTTTGGGGTAGTACGTTAACGTTCAAGGTCACCATTACCTGATATAGATAAGTGCAGGTCAAGGTCACCATTACCTGATATAGATTAGTGCATTGCACATGATAACTTTGGAAGTATAACAACCACACTCATGATTCATGAAACTTTATAGGTAACATTGCCCTTGATGAGAGGAGGAAGCATATTGCCTTTTAGGTCAGTAGATAATCAACGTCACATTTACCTGACCTGTCAAAGACCCAATTCTGAGAAACACCCCCACTGTTACTTGTATCTTAACTATTAGACCTAAAATTTTAAAACTTTACTGAAATAGTAACCATGTGCAATGACTCCTATTTTGGGTTAATACAAATGGGGTCATTTTGTGACAACAACCCTTAAGTGATTTTATGGTAAGTTTGTCGAATGTCAATCTTCCTGATCATAAAAAGGTTAAGGTCATATTGACTTGACACGTAGGAAATGATTTTTACATAAAAACCTTTAAGCAAACGGGCGTAAAATGTCCCACTAGGCGGCGCTCTTATTATTCTACTTATGACTCACCATGACAATTACCATGACAATTCCATTCCATTAAGAAGTATAACTCACCAACGATGCGTGCGTCATGGTTTGCATAAGTGGTACACCACCTTGTTGGTATGATCGTTCAACCTTAAGCTTGGAAGAACTGCACAAAGCATCAGTGTATTTTGATTAACAGGATCACTGACTTATTCAAGAGTCTCCATGGCTGGAATAGTAAATACCCTGCGTCTAAAACTTTCTCGCCGCACAGCTGGTTTCAGTTCCACAGAGAGTTTGACTTGTCAAGTGAGAAAGTGTCGATTCTTACAGATGGTGGGAGGTACTGGCTCTACCCAGGAAAAATGGGGTGGTCTGCCTCCACCAAAAATGAATTGTTATATATAGCCTAACATGTGCTAAAAATGACGTAAATTACTTAGTCAAACAAACAAAGACTTAACCAAGGGCCGAAGTTCTATTGTGTTTGACCAATGTAATTTTGCCCACATGCTTCATAACAAAAGCAGCATGACATAATGAATTTCGACGTCATAGTGAAGTAAACACTATACTTTCCAGAGGTGTATTACATTGTTCTTTCTCATCAGTATTATGCCAGACTCTTGATTACTGTAGAATTGTACTGGAGATAACAGCAGAGGTAAACCAATAATCACAAAGTGGTACGGGATTGGTACCAATATGAGATAACAGCAGAGGTAAACCAATAATCACAAGGTGGTACGGGATTGGTACCCATATGAGATAACAGCAGAGGTAAACCAGTAATCACAAGGTGGTACGGGATTGGTACCAATATGAGATAACAGCAGAGGTAAACCAATAATCACAAGGTGGTACGGGATTGGTACCAATATGAGATAACAGCAGAGGTAAACCAGTAATCACAAGGTGGTACGGGATTGGTACCAATATGAGATAACAGCAGAGGTAAACCAATAATCACAAGGTGGTACGGGATTGGTACCAATATGAGATAACAGCAGAGGTAAACCAGTAATCACAAGGTGGTACGGGGTTGGTACCAATATGGGATAACAGCAGAGGTAAACCAATAATCACAAAGTGGTACGGGGTTGGTACCAATATGGGATAACAGCAGAGGTAAACCAATAATCACAAAGTGGTACGGGATTGGTACCAATATGAGATAACAGCAGAGGTAAACCAATAATCATAAAGTGGTACGGGATTGGTACCAATCATTCAGCTTACATATAATTTTTATATGGCAGTCTTGATTCTTAAAGAAACTATTACCCACCAAATAATGGCAAAATTACACTACAAAACCGTTTATCCGAACTCTGTCCAGGTTTTCAGGTCATATAATAATGTGTATGTGTTATTAAAATTATAGGTTTATGCACGGGTTCTTAAAATATATATATGATTGAATATGCTCAGGGTTCGATTTTAACACTCGCAGACTCGCAAAATGCGTGTTGAAATTGAAGTTTGCGAGTAGATTTTCTAGGTACGTACAGTACTACTACTCGCATTTTTTTGCGAGTGCCGAAAATTCCTGTACCATTTCATTCAGAATGTTTATTTCCGCCATAAACACGCATAAATTGATGACTTAATGTGCATTTTAAACCGGAAATGTCTATCGCGCAACTTGTAGATTTCCTCAGACTGGTTTCGTATTGTCGATTGTCAAATTGTGATTTAACATCAAGAAAAAAGAAATCCATTCTTCAACGATGTGTTTATAATGGCAACTAATGGTAAAACTAAAAGTTCGATAACATTTTGCCAGTGCATTTTTCATTTTGCCAGTAGAAAATATTACCACTCGCAAAAATTTGCAAGTGATTTTTTTTTTAAAATTCTAACCCTGTATGCTTAAAATGAAAAATGAGTTGGTAACTCTTAATTCAACGCTCCAGTTTTGGGGTTTGGCCAGCTGGTTAAAGTCCTTTATATTGTCTCTATAGAGTTTGGATTCTCAAAATATTTAAGTTACATACACATGCCTGGTAAACATTTTCACTCCACAACCAAAAGGAGAACAATGAAAATTGAGCAAAAGTCACTTCCGAGAAGGAGTGAAAGCGTGGTTTTCATCAACACACGTGATCTACTTTTATTTCTTTTAACAAGAACAACAGAAAAATTGGGGAATGTGTTTCCGTGTAGGCATATTTATACTTCATGTAGAATACAATTTCACCTTTTAAAAGTGTAAATTATAACAGCTATAACTTTTCTCCTGTCGATATATAGTTGGTGCAGGTTTCTCCACGGATCACACTTTCAGCTTGTTTTTGGATTCTATTTGCATTCAAGAAGTATTTCAATGGTGAATATAACTCGAATCTGCCCATAAATTGCTTATGCCCTAAATGTGAATGTTAAAGTTTTAATCTGAGCGATTTGTGGTCAATTTTCTCGAGGTAGGGGAGCGAACATGCTGGGGATAGAGTGAACGTCAAGGAGGTAAGAGCAGACGCCTGTTTAATTCCACAAGCAACATACTTTGACAATGTCGATTCAAACGCACAGATGCTTTTTGTAGATTTTATTACATTTTCTTCACCCAAAACGCATTTAGCAGTGGATTAGGTGTCACTGTATGTGCTTGCGGCACCAACTGACTTGGAAATGAGCTCCTTTACATTCTTTAAAGTTAGATTGTTTATGTTTAATCTAATAAACGATACATTTCTGACACATGCACGTCTCCGATATTCATTTCAGGTCCAGTTTTGCATCCAACCTGAACAAAATTGATCATAGTTGAAATTAATTTTTGTTTTCCTAATATATGTACATTTTTAAAAAAAAATATTTAAGATTAGATAGGATTAGGCAGAATTATCAAATAAACACATTTCTCAACTACATTCAATTATCGCTGGAAATCTTAACTTTGTTTCAGGTTATACCAAATTAATCCATGATATATTTTTTTAGAAAATGTTCACCACCCTCACCATCAAACAATCAGATTTTTTTATGCGGGCAATATTTCTTAATCTGCCAATTGCAATCGAATGGTCTGGTTTTATTACAGCTAGCTAGGCTGCTGATTAAATTCTGATATTTATGCATGTTTTAATTATCAGAATTGTTTTTAGCTCTACTGATCAGAGATCAGCAGAGCTTATGCCGTGGTGCGGCGTCCGTCGTCCGTCTGTCCGTAAACTTTTATTTGTAGCGACAACTCCTCTGAAACTACTGGATGGATATTCATGAAACTTTACAGAAATGTTGCCCATAAAGTCTAGTTGATCCTAGCAAAAATTCATGTTGATGTGAAATCCAAGATGGCCGCCAAAGCTAAAAATAGAGTTTTAAAATACAAGTTTGTAGCGACTACTTCTTGAAAACTATAAGTGATATTGATATGGAACTTTTCTAAAATGATCAGCATGACATGATGTTGATCCTTGTCAAAAATCGTTTTGATTCAACGTTAAACATGGCTGCCAGCGACCATCTTTGTTTACATAGAGTTATATAGTAAAAACTTGTAGCGACTACTCCTCTGAAACTACTAGATCGATTGTCATGAAACTTTACAGGAATGTTGCTCTTGATGTCTAATTGATCCTAGCAAAAGTTCAGATCTGCCAGAAATTCAAGATGGCCGTCACAGCTAAAAATAGATTTTTAAAAAATAAGTTTGTATCGACTACTTCTTGAAAACTATAAGTGATATTGATATGGGACTTTTTCTAAAATGATCAGCATGACATGACGTTGATCCTTATGGAAAATTATTTTGATTCGACGTTAAACATGGCTGCCAGTGGCCATCTTTGGTTACATAGAGTTATATAGTAAAAACTTGTAGCGACTACTTCTCTGAAACTACTTGACGGATGTTCATCAAACTTCACAGGAATGTTGCTTTTGATGTCTAGTTGATCCTAGAAAAATTTCAGGTCGGCCGGAAATTCAAGATGGCCGCCACAGCTAAAAATATATTTAAAATAAATAAGTTTGTAGCGACTACTTCTTCAAAACTATAAGAGATATTGATATGGGACTTTTTCTAAAATGATCAGTATGACATGAAGTTGGTCCTTGTCGAAAATCGTTTTGATTTGACGTTAAACATGGCTACCAGCGGCCATCTTTGTTTACATAGAGTTATATAATGAAAACTTGTAGTGACTACTCCTCTGAAACAACTTCACGGATTTTCATGAAACTTCACAGGAATGTTGCTCTTAATGTCTTATTGATCCTAGCAAAATTTCAGGTCGGCCGGAAATTCAAGATGGCCGCCACGGTTAAAAATAGATTTTCAAAAAACAAGTCTGTAGCGACTACTTCCTGAAATCAAATCAATCAGTAGAGCTTCCAGGTCATTGACCTCTTGTTATATATTGCTTTTATAAGTTAATAATGATGAGTTGGCATATTTTCTAATAAACTCAAAAACACAACATAGACAAAACAAAATCACTGTTGGGACCCTGAATAAATGATGATCCGCTACACTAACATATGTATTTCCATCTGATATTAAGCTCATAACTGTTTAAATACAGCCGTTGCATATTGGAGTTGAATGCTTATGATAATTGAGACATTTAACATTTAAAAAATGCATTTATTTTTCGCATTTATCTGTAATTGCTTCTAAAGTCACGAGTTTTTAACCAGTGTCGACATTGCTAATACAGAAATCAGCATCGCCCATGCGTTAGAACGCTTGCAATTGGTGTCAAAACCATCATTTCAGTTCCGGATTTTTGCTCCGAATTATCTTGTATCACTGTTCGGTATGAACAGTGAGAAGTAAGATTTAAATAGTTATTACTGAGAAAATATTGTGTTTACTAAGGAATGATCCGCTATTGCCAAGGATCCGCATTACTGTACTTTTAAAAGATGACTCTGTTACTTTAAGATAGGCAGTCATTTCTAACAAATTTCCTTTACATGCAACAGGACCAGTTCCATTGGGTTAATGTAGATCTCCATTAGTGACTGAATTAATACAGATTGCCCTATAATGGCAATTATGGCATGTGTGATAATAAATCCTACACACATTGCTGACAAATCAATGATTCTGTTATAATGTGCCCCCTCCTCATCATGAAAATGTCATCTATGTAGGAGTGGCTGCTTATAATCTTGTACTGTACAATCATTTAGTTAATTGCTCCTGTTTCCTGGCCTAGATAAAGTGTTGTTGATATTTTATTGATTTTGACTGGACGAAGTACATTTACAACATCTCGTTCACATCTTCGAAGCATAACTCGAATGTATCTAGAAGGTCCCGTATTGTTTCTGTCATCCTAGCATGACATTTAATTTAAGATTCCCATGAAAATTATCTGCATTTAAAATCAAAGTTAACATAAGAGTTTTGCAATGTCATTTACCGATTACTTTATCTGTAGTTTATTTACATGAAAGCAGTGATAAAACCTTTATCTGTATTGTACATAGCAAACATGCAAAATAAATCTTATATGAACACGTGTGGCTAATGGTCATATTGTTTATGTAGCAATAGTTAAGCAACTGAGTGCACTATTTTCTGTGCCATTGCCATCAACTAACAAAATGTCAAGATTTTGAACTTACCAATCTGTCGATATACAGACACCAGACATGATCCCGGATTGGCCGAGTTTTTACGATTGGGACTATAAGTATCATTCATTTGTTTATGTTGTAGAGTTTAAACCAGTATATTAGTTGTAATAAAGATTTCATTTTTTCCCCCCAAATGTTATATACAATTCCTGGTAATTTTAGGAAAGAGGTGTGCCATCAAGTTTTATTGCTGAGCTGCTGTAGTGAAAAGTTTGCTTTAGTATGCACCATGACGTACGTCTGTCTGCACATCAGTCTCTGTCCTTTAGTTATTATGTTACCAACATATGTGTAACATTTCAGTGTCACCTGCATAGAATGGCAGACACTTAGGGATCAATTTGTCAGTCGTCTGTCATCGGTCGTCCGTCTCACTTTAACCTGCAGCCTAACCTTGGCCATAACTTGAAAAGTATTTGAAATATATTCATAAAACTTCACACACTTCTTAATCGTACCGCAAAAAATGTTGTTATACATGTCCAATATCTTTGACTTTAATTTTGGCAGAGTTATGCCCCTTTTAGTAAAACTTTAACCTGCAACCTAAATGCAGGCTCATAACTTGGCAAAATATTGTCTTGCAGTCAACTTTATACAGTTTTTCCTTATCAATTATTCAAATACCATTGACATGTCCAATAACTCGAATCTAGCTCATAACTTGGCAAAATATTGACATATGGTCATGGAACTTTTTACACTTCTTCCTTATAAGTTATCCAATGCAGAGTTATGTCCCTTTTCATTAAACTTTAAGATTTACAAACAAACGCTGCTCCATGATTCAAGAAGGATCGTACCCCTGTCTTCAACGTTTTAAGTTGGCTTGGCGTTGCTTAAGTAAGCATATGGCAGATGACACAAGTGTTCCATGGAACACACTTCTAGTTTGTTTCAACAAAAACACATATAACTTTCAAATTTGATTTGTGGATGTATTACTATGTATATAATACATATTTTCTAAGAATTGTGAAGACTCGCTATAGCTAGCCTAGAAAGTTTATCTAAAATGTACCAAATGATGCTGAATAATTGTACATTTGTTTTATAGTGTCCTCCTCCCACAAAAACAATGTAGGCATGTATTGAGTAATATTGCTTTTAACAATTAATCTTTCAATACTTTTTTCACAAATCAGACAGTTATCACACGTTTTTTTCACAAAATGACCAATATAAATGTATCCAAAACAAACAATATTGAGAAAGTTAGATGGGGAAATGTTTTGTTTTTTTGAATTGTGAAAAAAATTGGACACATTTTTTGAAAAAAATGACCAACTTTGAATTGTGAAGTAGCCGAATTTCGGCCCCTGTTTCAGAAGGAAAAAAGCCCTGAAGCCCATATGCCATGTTGGCCTAAAAGGGATGAAAAATAAATAGGAAAAATAAATAAATATATATTTCTTATCATGCCCCCTTGTGGTTGCCGGGGTAGAATACAACCACTGCAAACACACCATCACATGCAGAGGGGTAGGACCCCGCCATACATATTCATTTTGTCATTTTTTGTTCATGCTCATTAAAGGTCTTCATCATGACCCCTGCATTGTTTCAGGTGCCATCTCGCTCAATCACTAACAGCAGTGGCAGAAAAACTATAAACATGGCTCCAGCGTAAATGGAGAGTCTACAATAGAATTTGCAGCAACTCTGCAGTTCAGGGTGAGAAGGTCCTAGGCCTATTCTCCATATTTTCAGGATGAGCCTGTCATGTTCATGCCTGTTAGGCGCCATATAACCTTTGATGTGTTGGTGCGCCTTAAAAGCCCCAATACAATTCTTATCATGTTTTCTTCAAGAATATCTTCACACCACATAAGCGCTACAACTTCCTAATTTGGTCACTTGTGACAAATGCTATGCATATAACACATATTAAGTCATTGACCTTGACATTTAGGTTTAAAGGACTGAAACATTACTTGAAAAACAATTTGACAAACATTTGCTAAACATTTTTTCTTTCGACAATATTCTTAAAACGATACAACTTTCAAATATTTGTCAGTGAATACATACACATCCATATAATATGTGTCCATGATCAAATATTTGTCAGTGAATAAGGACATACGCATCCATATTTGTCCATGACTTTGACATTTAGGTTTAAAAGGACTGAAAAATAGGTTGGAAAAACAAAGTGTTAAACATTTGCTTAACATTTTATCATTCAAATTGTAAGCCATACAGTTTTCAAATTCGATCAGGTGTACATGTATTACTTTGATACTTATTTATTTCTCCTTTTTAGGTCACGCTGATTGATATTTTTTAATACTCCAATCACATGTTTCCGATGGCTTCACTTGGCAACTGTGAGCTTCTAATCATACATAATACAAATCTGTAAATTGCAGTCTTTGTAAAAACAACATATCAAGCAAACACATAATTTTTGTCTCACCTTTTAGAAGAAAGAAAAAGAACTTAGTTTTTGCTTTTGATGGCAGAGCTAATAAAGTGTTTGCGTTGAGATAATTATATATCTGCGTCTCGAAAACAGACTCATTGAAATATTGTTTTGTAATTTGTCCATGACTGCGCTCGCAAGGAATTACTTTATAACAGTGATGACAAAGAATAACTGCAATTGAAAAAACGATATCATCAAATCTATCTTTTGTGAAGCGGATATGGATTATACACAGCTGACAAGTCAATAG
Source organism: Cyrtodaria siliqua (assembly GCA_037043455.1). Lineage (NCBI taxonomy): Eukaryota > Metazoa > Mollusca > Bivalvia > Adapedonta > Hiatellidae > Cyrtodaria > Cyrtodaria siliqua. The sequence goes on along the minus strand of JAWPHD010002110.1, from coordinate 120,613 downwards.
TTGAATGTCATTACTACTGCATGCAGAGAGATTGGGCATTTACTCAAGTCTCACATAATCTCGTGAGACGCAAGGTAAAACTGCAAAGTCTCGTTCTTTATTTTCTCTTCTTGCCGTTATGTAAGACAGAAAGAATATAATAATGTCACTGCACACAGGGTATTGTTCTCTTTATATTGAGACCAGCTGCAGACTCCTGCTGTGATGAATGATGCATTTATACATTTCCAAACAAAACTACAACAACAGGAAGTAGCATAAAATAGGCCATTGTCAGACTTTTTAAATAACATTTATTATCATTTTTAGTAAATTAGAAATATTTTGAAAATACCATTGCATTCCAAACATTAATTACCTGTGTGATTCTGCACAAGGCATGCCGCTAATCAATGGCAGTGTAAACAGGACTGGCCACTGCGTATCAGATTCGATATAATTTATTAAATATTTTGTCGCTACCTCGTGAGTAGCTCGTGGCTAATTAGCATAATGCTAATTTATAAATCGAAAATGAAAGTACTTCAAAAGTCATGAAAGGGAAAGTGTTACGTTTAGACGGTAAAATGATGGTAAATAAAAGCATTAGGTTTTACTTATTAGCTCAACTGGCCAAGGGCCAGCAGAGCTTATGGGATGGCGAGTTGTCCGTCGTCCGTCCGTCGTCCGTCCATCCGTTAACTTTTACCTCGTTAAGACGATAGGGCCTTTTTTCATCTGATCTTTACCAAACTTTAACATATTGTTAATATCAATGAAAGCTTGTACAAGTTCGAAAACCGGCCAAATCGGACGAGTAACAGCGGAGTTATGGCCCTTGATTTAGTTAAAAATGCTGTATTTTGCCTCATTAAGACGATAGGGCCTTCATTTTTCATCCGATCTTTCCCAAACTTTACCAAATTGATAATATCAATGAAAGCTCGGACAAGTTCGAAAACCAGCCAGATAAGATAAGTAACAGCAGAGTTACGGCCCTTGATTTAGTTAAAATGCTATATTTTGCCTCGTTAAGACGATAGGGCCTTCATTTTCATCCGATATTTCCCAATCTTTACCAAATTGTTAATATTAATGACAGCTTGGCAAGTTCGAAAAACGGCCAGATAGGACCAGTAACAGCGAAGTTATGGCCCTTGATTTAGTTAAAAATGCTACATTTTGCCTCGTTAAGACGATAGGGCCTTCATATTTCATCCAAACTTTACCAGATTGGTAATATCAATGAAAGCTCGGACAAGTTCAAAAACCAGCCAGATCGAACCAGTAACAACGGAGTTATGGCCCTTGATTTAGTTAAAAAACGATATATTTTACCTCATTAAGACGATTGGGCCTTCATTTTTCATCTGATCTTTGCCAGATTGGTAATATCAATGAAAGCTCGGACAAGTTCGAAAACCGGCCAGATTGGACCAGTAACAGTGGAGTTATGGCCCTTGATTTAGTTAAAAGCGTTATATTTTGCGTCGTTAAGATAATAGGGCCTTCATTTTTCATCCGATCTTTACCAAACTGTACCAGATTGTTAATATAAATGAAAGCTCGGACAAGATCGAAAACCAGCTAGATTGGACCAGTAACAGCAGAGTTATGGCCCTTTATTTAGTTAAAAATGCTATATTTTTCGTCGTTAAGACAATAGGGCCTTCATTTTTCATCAGATCTTTACCAAACTTTATCAGATTGTTAATATCAATGAAAGCTCTGACAAATTTGAAAAACAGCCAGGTAGGACCATTTACACGGGAGTTATAGCCCTTCATTTTCTGAAAAATGCTATATTTTGGCCACAGTAAGACGAAAGGGCCTTTATTTGGACGGATTTCAGTTAAACTTTTCAGGGATGATCAGTACCAAGCCTAGTTGTACATATCGTCACCGTGTTTTGGTTGATTGATTTTGGCAGAGTTATGTCCCTTTAAAGGTTTTAATACACATAATTTGTCCAGACTAGTTCTCCTGAACCCCTGGCCAGATTTAAACGAAACATTTTATGGATGATCAGTTCCAGGTCTTAAGTTGTGGAAATCATCGCCATGTTCCGGTTGAATGATTTTTGGTAGAGTTATGGCCCTTTAAAGGTTTTAATACACAAACTTTGTCTGGACAAGTTCTCCTGAACCCCTTGCCAGATTTCAGCAAAACTTTACAGGGATGATCAACACCAAGCCTAGTTGTGCATATCATCGTCGCGTTCCAGTTTACAGATTTTTGGCAGAGTTATGGCCCTTTAAAGGTTTTTGATGCACAAACGTTTTTGATGCACAAACATTTTCTGGGCTGATTCTCCTGAACCCCTGGCTGGATTTCAGCTGAACTTGACAAGGATGATCAGTATCAAGCCTGCATATATCATCGCCATATTCCGGTTGAATGATTTTTGGCAGAGTTGGCCTTTTAAAGGTTTTAATAGACAAACTTTGTCCAGATTAGTCTCTTCTCAACTCCTGGCCGGATTTCAGCGAATCTTGTTGGGGATGATTAGTACCAAACCTAGTTGCACATGTCATTGCCGTGTTCTGGTTGAATGAATTTTGGCAGAGTTATGACTCCTTAAAGGTTTTAATACACTAACTTTGTACCGACTAGTTCTTCTGAACGTCTGGCTGGATTTCAACAAAACTTGGCAGGGATGATCAGTAACAAGCCTATAGTTGCGCATGTCATTGCCATGTTCCATTTGAATGATATTATACATAAACTTTATGTTTAGCCAGTAGAGCGTCCACAGGCCCTCTTGGGCCTCTTGTTAAACTATGAACTCCTGTGTTTGTACAAACAAATAATTTGTTACAAAATGATTTATAAACAATTTATTGAAATATAAAATAATCCGTTGGCGGTTATGCGCATGCAGACAAAAGCCACATTTTGCTCGGTAATGCAACTTAGTATAGAGGCCTATCGGCAGTTGTGACGTAGCCGGTGTATATATAGAATGACACAAATGTCTTCAATAAATGACAATTTCTACACTGTCTCATAGTTATAAATGAAAGTGCTTAGGCGAAATTTCGAGTATTAAATTTTCTATCTGAAAGCATACGTTGCAAATACCTGGTTTATTACGTCTCTGCTACACATTGCTGGGATTATATTCGCTAAGTTGAATCCAATCCTTTAATTATGGATGAATAAAACATTTGATAGTACAGCGGAAATAAAGTGTGATTTCTTCCACCTGCTGAACAATAACCAAATGAGGGATAAGAACATTCCATCAACTATATTGCTGAAGCTTTCAGATTGGTGATCAGATATTGCCAATTTGCATTTGCTCAATTATTATAAATCAGATTTGTGTTCAGTTTCAGAAGTAACTGTTTTATTATTAACACATGACGTTCAACTGCTTGTAGCATATTAAATTAAACATGTTTATTTAGGATACAACTGAAAAATTAAATACGGTCTACTTTGAACCAGTTGCAAGTAATTTCTTATGCAAGTATTTATATATATTTCTTATAAAACAGGTACCATATTGAGGCCTGTAGCCCGAGCCCTGAAATTTAACCGAGGCAATTCCCTTTCTGTAAAGATATGGTTGCATGTACCCACCCCACCTACACTCCGGATTTGTTTATGATTTCTTCATGAGATTTCCTGTGTTAGTGCATGTCCCTGACAAGATTTTCGGTTTGAAGCAAGATGTATTTTGTCAATGATTGATTATTTTTCAACATTTAAGTTATTTATATGTAAAGTATGTACATTCCTAAAATTCTACCGAGGCAACTGCCTCGTCTATCGAGGCAACTGCCTCGGTGTGCCTCAGCGTAGCTATGGGCCTGGTATTTTTACTTATACAGCATAGACAAGAACTGAAGGAGAGATCATGCATTCATTTGATATTTGGATCTCTTCTTTATTGCAGCATTTTTTTTTTTTTTTTAATTTTTCAAATGGTAGACTTCCTTTATTATGTCTCCTGCACTAACAAAGGCTGCACATATAGGGGATAACTTAATTAGTAGAGTCATGTGTTATAGTCAGTACAGTCAGCAATTAGTCAGTATAGTGTTCCATGGGGACTTTTTTCATGAACCTTCACAAAGACATGGGATTGCATGCATTAATTTCTTCCGTTAAATGTCTTGGTACTCCTGGTCTTTAATTTTTTAGGTTTAGTAGTTTTGCATTTAGCTATAGTTATATTTAATAACCTTTCCTCTGTTTTTAGCTCTACTGGCTGATGGGATGACAAGTTGTCCTTCGGTCCGTCCGTCCTTCGGTCCATCCGTCGTCCATCCATTAACTTTTGCCTTGTGAACATTCTAGGGCCTTCATTATTAATCGGATCTTTACGAAACTTTGCCAGTGTCTTTATATCAATGAAAGCTCGGATAAGTTTGAAAACCGGGCAGATCGGATTAATTTCAAGATAGGATTAAGTTATGGCCCTTGTTTTGCTGAAAAATGCCATATTAAGCCTTATGAACACTCTAGCACCTTCATTTATTATTTGTTCTTTACCAAACTTACACAGATTGTTAATATCAATGAAAGCTTGAATATTAGTTCGAAAACCAGCCAAATCAGATCTGTAACACCGGAGTTATGGCCTTTGTTTTTTTCCCTGGAAAATGCCATTTTCTGCCTTGTGAACATTCTAGCACTTCCATTTATTAATTGATCTTTACCAAACTTGCACTGATTGTTATTATCAATGAAAACTCGGACACGTTCGAAACCTAGCCAAATTGAATGAGTAACAGAAGAGTTATGGCCCTTGATTTGCCTTGTGAACATTCTAGCACCTTCATTTATTATTTGATCTTTACCAAACTTGCTCAGATTGATTGTTAACGGGGTTGATGCACTATTTCCAAACACAGTTTATTTTAAAGGGCTCTGAAAAACTTGAAAAAAGCTGAAAAAATTATCAAAATGCCATGAAAAATAAAGGAGATGGCCATCTTTGAACAATGACATCATCGTGCCCTTTTACCATATATGGCATATTGACAAAATGTATTTTAAAGCAAAGAAAACCACTGCAAATTGATTAACAATAAATATAAAGATGTAAAATGTATACATTTTAGTATTATTTTTCATTTGCAGTGATTTTCTTTGCTTTAAAATACATTTTATCAGTATAGGTCATATCTCCTTTATTTTCCATGGTGTTTGAAAATAATGCAGCAATCCCTTTAATATCAATGAATGAGTTATGGCACTTGTTTTTTTCTGGAAAATGCCATTTTCTGCCTTGTGAAAACTCTAGCACCTTCATTTATTAATTGATCTTTACCAAACTTGCACTGATTGTTATTATCAATGAAAACTAGCCAAATTGAATGAGTAACAGAAGAGTTGTGGCCCTTGATTTGCTGAAAAATGCCATATTCTGCCTTGTGAACACTCTAGCACCTTTATTTATTATTTGATCTTTACCAAACCTGCACAGATTGTTAATATCAAGGACAGCTTGGACGAATTCGAAAACCAACCATATGGGATAAGTAACAGCAGAGTTGTGGCCCTTGTTTTTCTGAAAAAAGCTAATTTTTATTCTGCCTTGTGAACACTCTGGCACCTTCATTTATTATTTGATCTTTACCAAACTTACACAGATTGTTAATATCAATGTAAGCTCAGACAAATCTGAAAACCAGCCAAATCGTATTAGTAACACCGGAGTTACAGCCCTTGATTTAGTAAAAAATGCTGTAGTTTGCCTCATTAAGACGATAGGGCTTTCATTTGGCCAGATTTTAATGAAATTTTGCAGGTATGATCAGTACCAAATCTAGTTATGTATAACTTCACCGTGTTCCAGTTGAATGATTTTTTGTCAGAATTATGGCCCTTTAAACAAAGGTTTTAATACACATACTTTTTTTCCTGAATCCCTGGCCGAATTTCAGCGAAACTTTGCAGGGATAATCAGTACCAGTCTAGTGGTGCATATCATCACTATGTTCCACTTGAATGATTTATGTCCCTTCAAAGGTTTTACTACACACAATTTATCTGGCCTATTTCTCTTGAACCCTTGGTGGATTTCAATGAAACTTTGCAGGGATGATCATTGACAAGCCTAGTTATGCATGTCATCGCCGTATTTCGATTGAAAGATTTTTGGCTGAGTTATGGCCCTTTAAAGGTTTTAATTACCAAATTTTGTCTGGACTACGTTCTCCTGAACCGCTGGCCGGATTTCAGTGAAACTTGCAGGGATGATCAGTACCAGGCCTAGTTGTGCATTTCATCGCTGTGTTCTGGTTGAATGAGTTGTGGCCTAATATACACAAACTTTAACCCGAAAAAGATTCCTGAACCCCTGTCTGGATTTTAGTGAAACTTGGCAGGAATGATCAGTACCAAGCCTAGTTGCGCATGTTGTTGTCGTGTTCCCCATCAAAGACTCCATATAGCCAGTAGAGCGATACACGCCCACTTGGAACTCCTGGATGTAAAAAAACCTTTCATTCATTGACGGAGTCATAGACCTTAATTAACTTCACTTGGAGATTATAATTTATTGTCCTCAGTTTAACTTTGATTTACAAAACTGGCCATAGGCCAGCTTCCCTATCCTTTGAATAGCTAGAGTTAGATATGGTCTTGCCCTTTAAAGCTACAGACTTCTACCCTGTGTGGGTTTGCTTCCTGGCAAAGGCTTTCTGATGGGCAACTTCATTCTTCATCTCATCTCCCACTGAGGTTACTTTCCCAATAACCACTACAATATTAATAGTCCAATCAAGATATAAGAAATAGTAGCTGAACCCGTCATAAATTGCAACATTTGGTTTCTAAGTGGTTTTGAACTCTTCTATTACTGCTTGATATCATACTAAAAGTTGAGGAAAATTGAAACATATGAAGTTTGATTTTTTTTAACATTTACGTGTACATATACTTCAAACGTCGAACATATTTTGTGCGTTTTATCGAGTATATATATAAATTTTCTTCCACATATGTATGTTGTTTTTACAGTTAGTTTGACTCAAAATGAGTTCTAGTATGAAGCTGTATTTAATCACTAATTTAAAATGTGCCATATGTCTATAAATAGCATAAATATTACATAAAAATACCCCACCCACCTCAATTATAATGTGTAATATTATACTTAAAGCTAAGTATTTTGTCACTTGTTTATATTTTCGCCATATGAATCCAAGTAGAATTTAAAAGTTACATATGTTGTCATTTGTATATATAGCATTCAGATATTATTCTCATAGAGTAATTTAGGTTTCAGGATATCTCCGTCAACACTTCAAAGTTACATGTCGCTCTAAATACATTTTCCGTTTTCTTTAGTTAATTCAACAGACCTCAATTAACATTATAATTCCGATCACTCTCAACATTTTCGATGCTGGTTGTATGAGCAGAATTTAAACAACTGTTACCTCTGCATTCTTCACACATAGGGGAGAATTCCAGTCCGTGTTTTTACATGTACAGCGTGCCGTCCGGCAATTCGACTAACATTTGCATCTGACAACTTTCAACAAACACTCAGGTGCAGGGGCTTTCAGAGTTTGTACACCTACCAACTTCCCTTTTGCTAATTTCCAACCCAGTCTTCAGGCATGATATCTTCTTTGTCATTCCATACTTGAAGTTGATGGAACACTCTCAGGCTATGATGAACTGCTGCTGCCGACGTTGGTGGTATACTTTCAGGGGTCACAAACGTAACGCTTGAAGATACTTTCTGGAAGAACTTATTGACTCTTAGTGAATCAAGTGTGTCCCCTGGTTTTACATTGTGCAAAATGACTACGGCCTCCTCCTCTGCTCGTACAATTTCCTCCTTCGTTGCATTTTCAGAAGCAAAAACAGCTGCACACTCGCGGAAATTTTGATTTGTTTGAAATTTCGTCAGCGATAAGCCCTTACCAATGCCGAATAGGCGAGATATTGTATCACATCCAAGTATAGCATTTATGAAAAGTAAGTTCTTGCATATTTTTTCTCCAAGCTTCTCATTTGTTCGCTTAATGTCCCAGATCTTTCGTTTTGATTTCATGTTCTTCTTTTGTTCAGGGTTGAAGTAAATGCTGTGAGTTTCGGGATTGGCGTAATAACACAGAAGCACTAACAAATCTGTATCATCTCCGATCACAACTATTGGCGTACTTGCTGCATGTTCAACAGCCACTATCAGGACATTTGCATCCCCCAATGCTTGATGTGTTTTAATTACACTGGCATTCAGCATCTCACTTAACATGCTTATAAAACGTTGCTTGTTCTTCGAGTAAGCAAGAAACGTATCCTTTTTCATGTTCACTGTCATGTCACATAGAATGTTTATTGTCTTCCCTGCCTGACCTGCATTACGCCGTATGTGTGCGGTATCGTTTGTAGAAGGCTCGTTAACCATCAAATATTACCACAGCATCACTTCTGTACTTGTTAATGATATATTGTGCGTAAAAATTACACATCCCATCATACGTAATACCTCGAGGCAACGGAATGCGTTTTAGTAATGCCCCACCATCCAGCACATATTGAGCATCTGCAGGGATAGTTGTGGATGGATTGAATACCAATACAACTCCAAAGTGCTTTAGCTAACTGGGGCCTGTTTGCTGCTCTAAGCAAACCATCTTTATCAAAGAGCCCAGGAGGGTAATTGCACAATTCTTATGTGAACAAGGTAGATATCTCTTCATTAGGAATCATACCTCTAGCAGCAGAAACTAATCTTTGAAACAATAACTGCGGATCGACGTGTGCTGTTTCATCATGTTTTTTCTTCTTAAAAGAATTCTCATTTACAATAGTCCCTTCCATGGATTTCACAATGTATTTTCCAATTTCTTTGGCACTGTCAACATTAACTGTCTGATCTGCAAGTACACCGCTAGCTATACTACCGAGAGAAGGATCTTCACTAAATGGATTTCTTGATATTCTGGTATTGCTGATGTCTTTGTGCTGTTCACTTGATGTCGCATCGCCTGATTTACTTCTGCACATGCTGGTTAGATAACAACCAAACCGATCTCTGGACTTCAGTCATGCCTCTACCTCTTGTGAGACTGCCAGATGTTTTCATACTCTGCATTAGCATTTGCTCAATTACCAAATCCTAAGAAAGTCCAGCCCAGTATCTGTCGCTTCTCCTAACAACATGATATCATTCTTGGAATGACTTGAATACGTTGTGATGTTTTACTTCAAGTTGTGACATGCTATATGGGTACAGATATACTGACTTAGCATATAGATTATGTCCTGAAGATGCAAAGTATGGTAACATTTCTGATAACGCATACAGATGGAGAGCACAGTTTCCTGTACATTCAGCCTTGATAAACAATCTCAACAGTTCAACCATTTCAAGGTATTGCATCCATAACGATGCAGTCCTTCTTTTAGCCAATGATGTCATGTATCTATCCAATGATGCACAAATTTTATCAAATATATTATCTGAACAAACTGTGTGTATGTCTATTTCATTGCTTAGCAATTGTCGCAGGAGTTCTTCTGCCACTGTCAAGTCATTTTGCGTTTCACCTTCTGGATTTATTATATCTGATTCAAACTTTATCAGAATATCCAAAAGTGCCATCCCATAAGTCTGTAATACTTGTGCTTGTACTTGGTTCAAGTTCTGCTCTTTCGTGGAATTGGCTTGTTTCCTCTTCTGACAATGAATTGTAAAACTCTATGGGAGAGATACATCATACACATTAGACAGCATAATACTATTAAGGACTGCTTCTATGAGAATGTGTCCCCTTATCGCTCCTGATATCGCCTTTCCACTGAGAATATGTGCAACAGCTGTATCGGCATAAATAATCTCTAGTAATTCTTGCAGTCCGGACCCTCCCATCAGATGGCCAATGCTTCCAAGAAAACTAATTTCAATGTGAAGTCCTCCCAGCATTAAAACAATGTTTGGGATAGCACTATTTGATGGTTCATTCTGTCCTATTGCAAATGCCTTCCACAACGGAGGCTGGTCAAAAGTGAGAATCGGTGTAACGTCATATTGCTTAGCCTGCTCGCTCACGAAGTTCATAGTTGAATAAATACAGGATTCATCACTTGGTTTCAAATCGATCATCGGCATAAATACTATCGATGACTTGCCACTTGCCAGGGTGATGGCCATGCTAAACCATCTGCATGAACCCATTCCATGACAGTGTCTTGGATTTCAGTACCAGGATGTTTTCCATAGCAGGTCAGCATTACGTGTGTCATCCAAAATTGGAAGTATCTGAAGTTTTCCATACTTTAATGAAGCCATACTGTTGTCCTGTGGTTTGTAAAAGCTTATATTTATTCTACCGAGGCTTATATGATGTCATCTGAAGACACCGTTTATTTTGGTGTAGGCTTGCGAGACTAGTGCTTGGAGTTGCTGCTGCAATAATGCCCATTCCATGAAATGTATTAAATCCATCAATTGTTCTGATGTTATGGTCTACATTATCTGCAACATGCTGAACAAATCTACCCGGTATAAAACCTTGAATTAAACCGTCGTTAATTGTTTTACACACCACCTCGCGAAAATACATGACACTTCATGTCGTTTGCATTCAGGTTCTAATTTTCTTCTGTATTATCGCTGTGTTTTCCCCAATCATACAAATATATTACATAACCAATATAACATACATACCTATCATTTATGTTGACATTATTGATAATGAATTGTTAAATGCCACAAATATGATGTGTTTGACATGTTTTTGGTTATATACATAGGGTTGAACTTAATATTTCATTTAAAATGAGATAATGTATGTAGTTAGAAATCTTCACACTTGATAAAAAGTGGGTGGGGTAATATTATATCGTCTTATTATCTAATGTGGATATTTTTATATAATAAATGTAATGAAAGTATGTAATTTTGTTAGAAATATGTTAACTTTCTAAACAGTCTTTCTTTACAAGAGTTTATACCAATGCAGGGACACATACTTATTCATAATTGCCGATATGTAAACAATGTATAATTGTAAAACAGCTATGATAAAACTCCCGAAAAAAAATCAAATCATATTCTTCGATTTTCCTCAACTTTCTTTAGTGTATACATATACATTAGAGGTATCCAAATTCATCAAGAAACCTTATGTTGCAATTTATGACGGGTCTAGAGCTAACTTGATTGGACTATAATGTAGTAAAGGTTGTAACCCCCACCCCCTTGAGTGCACTGCTCATGTTTGGTCAGATTCATTTATTGTTTATGAAAAGTCCAAACTCGCTTTACTATTTACTAAGCTGTACGTTACTTGGAAACATTATACACAGTTTACTATCATATTTTAACATTTCAAATTATATGTCACAGTCAATTATTAAATAACGTGGGAAATCGTCACATAACGCTTGCACAATTTAAATAGATTATATTGTATATAAGTTAATATTTATTATGGCCTTTGAATGCTCAGTAATTTTAGTGAAACATTATTGAGTATTGAGTAAGTATAACAAACTATAAAGGGAAGTAGGACACGTGGCCAATGCTGGATAGTGATGACATTTTATTATCAACTAGTTTTGCTCATCGATTACCTTCATCATTACATTATTATTGAATTTAAGTTCTTAAAAACATGTATATTATATAGTAATCTGCATTTGGGTCTTTATATTAGACATTTTAGTTTTTGCTTTGACCGCAAACGTCATATCAGTGCTAATAATCATTCATGTTTACATTGAGCCAGTATAAATCCACCATACAAATTATTGACAATGGAGGCCTGAGGTCAGATAATGATATCTTCATATTTACATTTCCTTCTGACCAGTCATTGATTTTACATTGCCTACACTTGATGGATAGCATGTTGGTCTAATTACAGCTAATTGATTTAGTAGCGTTTTTCATCCATTATTGAATGTTACAGCACTCACCTTCAACAAGCTGATGTGTTATTTGATTAATGAAATGTTTCCTTAGATAATTATAGTTTGGTACCGTGAGGTTGTATCTGCTAATTAAATTATAAAGTTCCAAATAGTTGTATGTGACTAAAAGTTGTATTTAAAGGGAATGTAGCCACACTGCCAAACAATCTTTATTATTGAGAGTTCTGAGAAACAATTATCAAAATCGGATGACAATCAAAGAAGATATGGTCGTTTGATTTGACAATTCTTTCACCAGGTTTTTTAGAACAGAATAATAGAGCTTGTTTGGCTGTTTGCCTTCAGTCCCTTTAAATGCTCAAGTGGATTAATAGTCTATGGCAACATGTGTTCTACTATAAAAATTACCTGAAAGGATTATATTTATTATTCTTTTCCTATATTGATAACACTGCATTCATTGTAAATATTATACTGCTGTGGTAGCAGACAATTGCAGCCTTTTGAGAGATTATATATATGTATATACGGTAGAATAAATAATTGTATAATAATCAGTAACAGTTATTTTTAAATTGATTTCATTTACAGGATCTTGCTGCAGCCAAACATAGATGTGCAATGGTACAACTGGCCATCAAGTCATCTAAATGGGTCAGGTAAGTTGATCTGTGATGGCCTTAAATGGGTCAGGTAGGTTGAAACTGCAAGTACTAAATGGGTCAGGTACAGACCCAGTTGCATTCAAGTACCCCAAATATGCATTCAGTTTGCGTTTTGTTTGCGCTCTGTTTGGAAAGGGGCTCCGTTTGCATTCCGTTTGCATTCCGTTTGCATTTCATTTTTATATACACAGCATTACACCATTTACACAGTGCAATTCTTTATATTAAAATACAGAAAAATGCATTTCATTTAAATCGAGACATATATTAAACTGGGCTGAAAAATCCCACTTGTTCACTTGTATTTTTATAAATATGTAAAAACCAAAACAGACGTTCACTGTTTAAATTATTACAATAATTGTTCAATCATATTGCTTGTTACCATTGTGCGAATTGACTTTCCAATATATTTATGGAAGCACTAGAAATAATGCAAACACAAAAAGCGATAAAACTGCAAAATTGCCATCTGTAATAAGCATGAGTAAATCTAAATAAAGCACGACCGTATGGTGCTCAAGATAAATGGTATTGCATCAGGAAAGCAGCACTATATTTGCATGAACTGTTCACATTATATGTTTTACTGGAAGTCGATAGAAATATTTGTTTGTTGTTTAACATAGTTTTTCTGCACAATTTTAGGCTATGTTTGATGGTCGATTTTCAGGGCCTCCCCTGGGTGTTTTTTTTCTTTCGCAACCACTTTCGCCAAATGAAAAAAACTTTCGCCAAATGGAAAAAAAAGGAGCCAAATTAAAAAATAAGAGCCAAAGTTGGAGCCATTTTTTGAGCCATTTTTTTCATACAATAACGAAGACTTGAAAGCCATTTTCAGAATAAACGGCACATGTATTGATCCGTTTAGGTTCTCTTTTTTTTATTAAAGACTTTATTTATACCAACATTAATACAAGTAATACTTTAATAATTACTATAAATCAATAGTTTAATAAAAGATGAAAACTATAATCATAGCAGTATTATCTTTAATTAAGCTATTACAAGTATTATTTGTATTAATGTTTATATAACTAACATCTTTTAACATTCTTGACTTCATGTAGGTCCTTAAACATATTATGATAAATTCAGTATCAAAGCAAAAACAACAATTTTATTTTATGATATCATTTAATATTATTAACAATGATTGCAAGAAAAGAAACAACAACTATTCTTATAATCTTACAATACACTTCAGGTGACACAGTTGTAGATCATTTCATCTCCTGAGATGGAGTACATATTATAACACAGTTACTTCTCATGTACTTCACCAGAAATCACTGCTACAGTACAACTATTCTTATAATCCTAACAAATTATTGTTAACCAAGAGTTCAGATTTCTCATATCCACTTACAATTCACTTGCAATATATTTCAGGTGACTGGTAACTTATACACAGTTGCAGATCATTTCAACTCATGTTATAGCACAGTCAATTTTCATTTAATTCACCAGAAATCACTGCAGAATTCTCCTCGTCTTAGCCCCTGCCCATATCTTAAATGCCACCTTAAAATCAAACTTTTCCAGACCGGGACCATCAATAGAAATTCTCATGAGATTATTCAGTGCAGAGATGGACATAGAATTCCTAAGGCATGTCTTAACGATGTTCTGCTTACTGAAGCCTCTCTCACAGTCAACTGTGGAGACTGGCGCAACAAGTAACCTCCCAGCTGCTTCAGCAGCTGCTGGGTAAACCTCCCTATTCCTCATTGCCAAATTAACCATGTCCCGAGAAGAGGTAACCAATTTACAGCCACTGGCAAGGGTGGCATGAGCATAGCTCACAAAGCTACTTAACTCACAACGAGAGCCCTCCATACCCACAGAAGCCAAGTGATCAGAAACAACTTCCAAATCATCCACCTTATCATCCGCAACAAGGACAGGGTTGAACATGTTACTGAGCGCCGTCAGAACAATGCTGTCCGAGTTACTAGAAAACCTCTCATTTAGACTTTTCAGCATGCCGGACACAAACTGGTCGCAAATACTGACTGCTTCAGTCCTTTGCTTAGCACTGTCACGGATAGTGTGACCCTCGAATTCAAAAGTGACCAAACCATCAGAGTCCGTCTGCGGCTGAGATGGGACATTCTGAACAAACTGACTAAGCCGTTGACCTGTTTTTTCTTCCTTAAGAATCTCCAAGTTTGAGATTGTTGAAGTCAGAAGGGGAGTAACCTCAGAAAAATCCATGTCTTTCTTCTGATACATCTTTGACAGAATTGACAACGGTTTCAGTACATCGCACAAGAAGTGAACAACATACAAGAACTTGTAACAAGTGACCGACTTGTGCATGCTCAGGGATTTACCAGACTTCTCCTCAAGAAAAACAGAAATCAAGCCACTGTAGTTTTTGACCATAGCATCTACAGAACCCTCAAAACTAAGCCACCGAGTGTGAAACACCTGCTTAAATCGGGAACTTTGACCTGAGGAATGTGACTGAACAGACTCTAACATTGCCATATTCTTGGGAGAGTAATGAAAGTACTTGAACACACTGTTCAAGATTTCCTGCATTTTGACCATGTAGGGAATGGAGTCAGCACCTGTACAACAACTCAACGCGAGGCGATGAGCGATGCAGTGTGTAGACAAAATACCTGGGACAGAAGCCTTTAACCTAGTCACTACCCCTGATTTGTTACCAAGCATAACAGCTGCACCATCTGTGCTCAGACCACAAAGATTAGAAATATCGATCCCCTTTTGACCAAGCATACCAATGACCGCTGCATAAATTGATTCAGAATTAGCTCTAGCAAGACTTTCAATACCCAAGAAGTAAGTATGTGGCTCAAAGTAGCCAAGGGCGTCAGACTCAAGAATTCTGACGTAAACTATCATGTTCTGATGAACAGAGACATCGGTGCTTTCATCAAACATGAGACTGAACTTCTCACTCGATGTTACCTTCCTCAATAGGTCTGTCTCAAGGACTGAAGATATGGCATGTTGAAATTCTGCTATCGAAGTTGAGTGGCCGTATGTTGTGTGGTTGTCAATCTTCAGGTCAGCTAAGTGTGACAGACCCTGAAAAAGAAATATTTCTTTTAAATTAAAGCAGAGAAGATTTTGTTGTTTTCTTTAATTTAAATAATAATTATTTTTTTTATTAAGTTATACAAAATAATTGTTAGAAACACAATCACTGCTTTGCAAGTTGTGGTAATTTTTTTTTTTTAATTCACACATAGTATGCCTTTTAGAATTATTTAACGTATTCGGTTCAAAATAAAACTTGCTATGCCTAAAAGTAAAAAAATAATAACAAATTTAAAGATGTATTTAACACTTGTCATGTTAACCGTTTGAATAAGAATTATAAAAAAAACTGTTGTATTTTAACTTTACAAAATCATATCATATTTGTTTTATACCTGAAATTGCACCACTAAAAATCATTTTTAGTGGTGAAGGCAGATCACCCACTTATTTCTGGGTAGAACCAGTACTGAATACCTCCCACTATTCATAAGAATTGACAACAATGACTCCCTGGTTGGGAGGGTAAAGCTGCTGCGTTTGAAACCTTTTTGTCTGTCACTGCTGCGAGTTCGATTCCACTTGGGAACTCAACTTGTGAGAAAGTGTTGATTCTTGAATAAATGTGTGTGTGTGTTGGTGGGGTGGGGTTGGTGTTGGGGGTTCAATAATACATAGTTATGAATGTCCTCTGTGTTTGATAAGTAGAATATATTTTGTTTATTTGTCCAGAATGTATCACATTTAGATAACAAACTTTAAAACTTTCACCATTCTCTTCCTATAATGTTCCCAGAATGGACACATGGGAGAGTGAGCAGCCCACTTGGTTGGAGACAGAGAAGGTGCTGGTCCATCACAAAACAGAACTGCAGAACCAGGTAAACAGCACAGTGAAGGCGACACCATCCAAGAAGAGGAAGAAAGATAGGAAAAATGAAGGTTAGTTTTTAGCTCTACTGGCCAAGGGCCAGCAGAGCTTATGGGATGGTGTGTTGTCCGTCTTCCGTCGTCCGTCCGTTAACTTTTGCTTGTGTACACCCTAGAGGCCACATTTCTGATGCAATCATCATGAAACTTTGTCAGAATGTTTGTCTCAATCAAATCTCGGTCAAGTTCGAAAATGGGTCATGTGGGGTCAAAAACTAGGTCACTAGGTCAAATATTGGAAAAACCTTGTGTACACTCTAAAGGCCATATTTTTGACCCGAGCTTGATGCAACTTTGTCAGAATGTTTGTCTTAATTATATCTTGGTCAAGTTTGAAAATGGGTCACATGGGGTTAAAACTAGGTCACTAGGTCAAATACTTGAAAAACTTTGTGTACACTCTAGAAGCCGTATTTCTGACCCAATCTTGATGAAACTTTGTCAAAATGTTTGTCTTAATTATATCTTGGTCAAGTTCAAAAATGGGTCACATGGTGTTAAAAACTAGGTCACTAGGTCAAACTTTGGAAAAAACGTGTGTACACTCTAGAGGCCATATTTTTGACCTGATCTTGATGAAACTTTGTCAGAATGTTTGTCTTAATGAAATCTCGGTCAAGATCAAAAATGGGTCATGTGGGGTCAAAAACTAGGTCACTAGGTCAAATACTTGAAAAAACTTGTGTACACTCTAGAGGTCATATTTGTTACCCAATCTTGATGAAACTTTGTCAAATTGTTTATCTTAATTATATCTTGATCAAGTTCGAAAATGGGTCACATGAAGTTAAGAACTAGGTCACTAGGTCAAATATTGGAAAAACCTTGTGTACACTCTAGAGGCCATATTTTTGACCCGAGCTTGATGCAACTTTGTCAGAATGTTTATCTTAATTGTTTGTCTCAATCAAATCTCGGTCAGGTTCGAAAATAGGTCATGTGGAGTCAAAAACTAGGTCACTAGGTCAAATATTGGAAAAACCTTGTGTACACTCTAGAGGCCATATTTTTGACCCGAGCTTGATGCAACTTTGTCAGAATGTTTATCTTAATTGTTTGTCTCAATCAAATCTCGGTCAAGTTCGAAAATGGGTCATGTGGGGTCAAAAACTAGGTCACTAGGTCAAATATTGGAAAAACCTTGTGTACACTCTAGGGGCCATATTTTTGACACGAGCTTGATGCAACTTTGTCAGAATGTTTGTCTTAATTATATCTTGGTCAAGTTTGAAAATGGATCACATGGGGTTAAAAACTAGGTCACTAGGTCAAATACTTGAAAAACCTTGTGTACACTCTAGAAGCCGTATTTCTGAACCAATCTTGATGAAACTTTGTCAAAATGTTTGTCTTAATTATATCTTGGTCAAGTTCAAAAATGGGTCACATGGTGTTAAAAACTAGGTCACTAGGTCAAATTTGGAAAAACCGTGTGTACACTCTAGAGGCCATATTTTTGAGCCGATCTTGATGAAACCTTGTGAGAATGTTTGTCTCAATGAAATCTCGGTCAAGTTCAAAAATGGGTCATGTGGGGTCAAAAACTAGGTCACTAGGTCAAATACTTGAAAAAACTTGTGTACACTCATATTTGTTACCCAATCTTGATGAAATTTTGTCAAATTGTTTATCTTAATTATATCTTGATCAAGTTCGGAAATGGGTCACATGAAGTTAAAAACTAGGTCACTAGGTCAAATATTGGAAAAAACTTGTGTACACTCTAGAGGTCATATTTTTGACCCAAGCTTGATGCAACTTTGTCAGAATGTTTGTCTTAATTATATCTTGGTCAAGTTTGAAAATGGGTCACATGGGGTTAAAAACTAGGTCACTAGGTCAAATATTGGAAAAACCTTGTGTACACTCTTTGTCAAAATGTTTGTCTTAATTATATCTTGGTCAAGTTCAAAAATGGGTCACATGGTGTTAAAAACTAGGTCACTAGGTCAAACTGGAAAAACCGTGTGTACACTCTAGAGGCCATATTTTTGACGCGATCTTGATGCAATTTTCTCAGAATATTTGTCTCAATTATAGCTTGCTAAAGTTCGAAAATGGGTCACACAGGGTCACACAGGGTCAAAAACTAGGTCACTAGTACACTCTAGAGGCCATACTTCTGACCCGATCTTGATGAAACTTTGTCGAAATGTTGTCTTAATTATATTTTGGTCAAGTTCGAAAATGGGTCCCATGGGGTCAAAAACTAGGTCACTAGGTCAAATACTTGAAAAACCTTGTGTACACTCTAGACACCATGTAGTACGACTCGATTCATCAATGGTATAACAGCCAGTAGAGCGTTCACAGGCCCTCTTGGGCCTCTTGTTATGAGTGTATGATAGGGAAAAGGAAATTATTGACAAGGAAAATAAATATGTAAGTCTGAGTACAATACTAGATATGACAGAAAGACACAATTAGAAATGGTTACAAGATAGTGGTAGCAAAAGAATGTAAGAGAATATAAAGAACTGAATGTAGGAGAACAGCAGGGAATGAATGTGGGATGATAGTAGGAAATGCAAACATGGATAGAAAGGAAGGTAAAACATAGCAGGAAAAGAATAGGAGAATAGCAGTCAATGAATACAATATAGTAGCAGTCAATGAATACAATATAGTAGCAGTCAATGAATATATAAAGATTGCATCCCGGTGTGGGTGATAGTGGATATTGTCAAACTGAGGAAAGTAATGTCAACCGAGGCGAAGACGAGGTTGACATTATTTTTCCGAAGGTTGACAATATCCACTGTCACCCTCACTGGGATGCAATATTTATTTTATTATATCAAACAAATGTTTTGATTAAAATTTAAATATACGAGGGGGAAAAATCACAATATTTTTTTATTTATTATTTTTATTTATTTTTATACCAGTTTTGATTTAAAGTAACAAATCTGCTCGCCACATTTTTTTGTCGTTTGGTAAACCAAGTGTCTTACGATTGACATAACTTCAACTGTATTTTAATAAGCGTCCACCGATTTCCAATTGCCAAAGCGTGTCGTTATTGGAAAAACCCAAAACCTATTTTTATACTTTCCGTGACGTCACAATCGTGCAACAGTAAAAATTGTTTACCGGTGAACAGTAAAAATTTCTTCACGCTAAGGGTATGTGCAATTTATACAGGAGTGAAAACGTGAGGTATAATAATACAATATAGTGCATCACTTTCTCATAACAGAACCAATGCATCACTTTCTCATAACAGAACCAATGCATCACTTTCTCATAACAGAACCAATACATCACTCTTATAACAGAACCAATGCTTCACTTTCTCATAACAGAACCAATTCTTCACTTTCTCATAACAGAGCAAATGCTGCATCACTTCTCATTACAGAACCAATACATCCCTTTCTCGCTCTTTGTTATAAGAACCATATAGCAGTGGACCTATTTTTAAGAATTGATTTTAAAACTGGGTCACTGGATTCAAAATTGGCTTTCTAAAAGTTGTTGTTATGGAGACATATATGAATATTGCTGTTACTATTTCTGACTTCAGCCCTTTTACAGAGTGTTATTTCAGCTTTGCTCCTATTTATTTTGCAGACATAACCATCCTCTTATAGAAATTGCTCTGTAGTAATTGAAATACGGAACAAGATGAAACTGTTATGAAATAAAGATGGAGTTATAAATGATTAAACTGTCACTAATGTGTTTACGTCAGACTCTATAGAGAAGATAAGAAACAACAATATGCACTTTGAATATATAAAATGCTCAAATAAGTTCATGAATGATTTTATAACCTTATCTTGTTTTCATTAGCGTCTCCTTGGCCAAATGGTTAACGACGTTGCGTTGTAAACCTTCGCCTCTCACCGCTACGGGTTCGAATCCCACTGGGAGCTCGACTTGTAAGTGAGAAAGTGTTGATTCTTACGGATGTCAGGAGGTGTACAACACTGGTTCTACCCAGGAAAAGTGGGTGGTCTGCCTCCACCACAAAAAATCGACCGTCATATATAACCTTACATGTGTTGAAAATGACATAAAACACCATACAAACAAACAAACTTGTTTGGAGTTGCCTATAAGTTCTGACCTGAACACATACATTATTTGTATACTTGAGTATATGTGAAGACCATTAATAAATGTGATAATTTGATGCCATTACAACATGTCAACCGTATACATGGTAATTATATATTGTTTCTATGCATGTTGTAAACATTTTGTGCTGGATTCAGGGGTTGACAACACTTATCTGCAATATCAAACAAACTGGCTTAATATGTATATCATGTGTTACATATATGTATATGAAAATATGTATATCATGTGTTACACATATATACGTATATGACAATTATTGCGGCGGGAGCAAATTCCCTGCTGCAAGTTAACATAATGGTATACCCAAAATTAAAGGCTGGCCAGATTTCTGAGCTAAAAATAGCACAACTGGCAGCCGAACAGCATTCAAGTTATTTGCCTCCGCGTAGAGAAATAGTGCCTTCATGTTTGCATGAATTGAATGTAATGAGAAGAACTGACTTAAACTAAGACAAGCTATGTATGTAATAGGAAAACAATAATATTCCAAATGACAATATATCAATTGTGTCTACAGAATTTGCCTTGTTTAACCCAATAAAATAGTTGATCATATTGGGGAAAAACGTTCTGGTTACGGCATTGTTTTATTTGATTTTACTTCAGATAGAACGTGAAAACAACATGATTATTGCTTTATTATGTAGAATTGTCTCAGCAATTATTTCGGAAGTTGTTTAGTGATTGACGATGTCAGTGAATTATTATTAATGATAAGACGAAATGAAGAAACATGTTTAGACACCACTGGATTGTTATTGTGTCGGAATATAGCATATACAGAAATCTTGTTATCGTTATATTTCCTGTATTTAAGATCGGATTCGTTCAAAACTTCATAGATTGTAGAGTTCAGGTTCTAGTCGTGCAAGAACAGAAAGGTAGAGGGGCATCCGGATTTGAACGTTATACCAATAGACAAGATGAAAAAATTGCAACAACAACTTGCGTCGGGCACTAGTTTTTCCCCATTTCTATTCATTTTTCCTGCACTTTGTTATTCATGGCATGTTCATCTTATTCAGATTTTGTTCGTTACACAAACCAACAATCCGCACTTTAGTGTATCAGGTGTTATATGACTATATGTATTTCTTGTGTTACATATACGTTTATGACAATGTGTATATCATGTACTACACATATGATCATGTGTTACATATATGTATAATGACAATATGTATATCATGTGTTACATATCCCAAAATGTATATCATGTGTTGCATATACTTACATGACAATATGTATATCATGTGTTACATATATGTATATGACAATATGTACAGATGCCTTTTTCCTTACATAATGCACACATATATATGATATCCTGTGTTACATATACGTATATGATAATATGTATAGGAAAAGATGTATAAAATGTGTTACCTATATCTATATGACAATATGCATATTATATGTTACATATATCTGTATGACAATATTTATATCATGTGTTACATATATATTCATTGCAATATGTATATCATGTGTTACATTTATCATGTTTATGTATATCATGTGTTAAGTATATGATCATGTGATACGTATATGACAATGTGCATATCATTTGTTACATATATCTGTATGACAGTATGCGTATCAGGTGTTACATAGATCTGTATGACAATATGTATATAATGTGTTACATATATCTGTATGACAATATGTATATCATGTGTTACATATATCGGTATGACAATATGCATATCATGTGTTACATATATCGGTATGACAATATGCATATCAGGTGGTACATATGTACATGACAATAATGTATATCATGTGTTACATATATGTACATGACAATATGTATATCATGTGTTACATATATCTGTATGACAATATGTATATCATGTGTTACATATATCGGTATGACAATATGCATATCAGGTGGTACATATGTACATGACAATAATGTATATCATGTGTTACATATATGTACATGACAATATGTATATCATGTGTTACATATATCTGTATGACAATATGTAAATCATGTGTTACATATATATGTATGGCAATTTGTATATCCTGTGTAACATATATCTATATGCCAATATGCATATCAGGTGTTACATATATCTATATGACAATATGCATATCAGGTATTACATATATCTATATGACAATATGTATATCATGTGTTACATATACCAGGCTTTCAACTGGTCCTATTTTCCCCTACTTTTTTGTAAGTTTGACTCCTATTTTCTTCCTACTATTTCATTGAAGGCCAGTTGAAAGCCTGATATATGTACATATGACAATGTGTATATCTTGTGTTATGTATATGATCATGTGTTACATATACGCATATGACAATATGTATATCATGTGTTACATATATATATATATGACAATATGTATTACACATAGTATATGCATGCAATATGTATATAATATTTGACATATATGTATATGACATTATTACATGTGTTACTATATATAGTAACAAAAACGGCCTGTGTTTCGTGTAATACAAGCACTGTCTCTGCGGTCATATTAAATAAGCGCGTGAAACGGCGGGCCAAAAATCCATAAGAAGGGCCAAAAAAAACATATGGCGGGCCGAAAATCCATATTAAATATAGACCGTGACATACATTTAGCATTAAATTGTTTTTTTGTTTTTTAATAAACGACCACGAACCAGTCATATCGTGCATCACCACGTGCATCTAACGACAACTGCGACGGTCGAAAATGGCAGCCAAAATGCTCGCTACCCTGTCAAGATTACCCTGGTACACACAGGAGATCGTTAGTAGCTGATACAAAGATGAGGACCAACATTAAATAATGAAATTGTGAAAAACAAGAACGACTCTGAGATGTTGAAACTATTTTTTGCAATGGTGTGATAGATTTAATCTATTAAATTATACATGTACATTATCAACTCGTTGTTTTTGATCGAACTATCTTCAACAACCTATTATAATATGTACTGTTAACTGTACAGTAGTGTTTAGGGACCAGTTTCCGTCCAAGCCCAGTTTCAATCATTCTCATTTAAAAACTGTTTTTCCCTGTCCGATATTTTTATCTTTCATTACAATGAAAATTGCTAACGCGATATTACTTATCGACGTTGTAGCTCTCACGATTGGAAACAAGAAACAACCAAATAGTAAAGAAGCGGTACAAAAACGAAAGTGGCCCCCGACCTGAGTACTGCCATTCGGGTCTCAATTACATTTTAAATAAAAGTCATCCAGGAAACAATACTGTACTGAACTGTAGGTGAAATAAAAATTAATCTCCTACCTTTTTATCCTTAAATTATGCAAAACCAAATGCCATTTTTGAAATTTCCTTTCTTCTACAAGCTCAAACGTAAACACAAAAACTGACACGTCACTGGAAAACCCAACGTCATCATTATGGCGATTTTGTTTCAAAGATTACGTCAGAAACGTTTCAGTGTAATTTTAATTAAGGGGTGAATTAGTGGTTTGGAAACATTAAGGTACCGAATTGCCGATTTCAAATGGCACATCCTATGATTGAGATATATTAACGTCATACGTTTATTTTATTCTTGTAAATCAATGAATAAAATGGATCTAAATAAAGAGTCGTATTTAAAAAAAAAAAATACAAAAAGAAAAAAATACGCAAGATTTAAAATTACTTTGCGCAATCTAATAATCTATCCAAAATAATATTTTTTTGGTTACACATGTAATAAACAGGTCATTAACTGAGGTAGGTGTGCCTCTTTGTGACATTGGCCCTGGACAGCCATATGAGGCCCTCGAGCTAAAGCTCTCGGGCCTCATATGGCTATCTCAGGCCAATATCACAAATATCACCAGTTAATAACCTCTAAATATGTATATCATGTGTTACATATATGTAAATATGACAGTAGGTATATCATGTATTATGTATACATATTGTCAATATGTATATCATGTGTTATACACATACTTCATGTGTTACATATACATAAGTGACAATAAGTGTAATATATGCTCTATATGCACCAATGCTCCCTGTTCTAGATGTTCTGGATCGTGGTGGAGACAATTCCCCGCGACATACAACCAAGGATGAGCGTGATCAGGTCCAGGTGAAGTTACTCTGTGGTGGAGATCTTCTCGAGTCATTCGCAGTGCCAGGACTCTGGAAAGATGAAGATGTGAGTTTATTTTTGTGTTTTTTGAATTCAGTTTATTATTTGATGTCTATTTTTGATCATAGATGTCATCTTTTACTATTAAACCCCATTTTGATATCTGCTGCCAATATTGTATTCTTTTAATTATGTCTTTGAGGGGAGACATATTGTTTTTGTGCTGTCTGTCTGTCCGTTGTCTTTATCATGTTTATGTCACAAACTTTGTCCGGACTAGTTCTCCTGAACTCCTGGCCGGATTTCAGTGTAACTTTACAGGGATGATCAGTACCAAGTCTAGTTGTGTATGTCTTCGCCGTGTTCCGTTTGAAATATTTTTGGCCGAGTTTATATAATATGACCCTTTAAAAGTTTAAATACACAAACTTTGTCCGGATTAGTCCTCCTGAACCTTTGGCTGTATTTCATCGAAACTTGGCATGGATGATCAGTACCAAGCCTAGTTACGCATATCAACACCGTGTTCCAGTTGAATTATTTTAGTGGATTGATGGCCTTTTAAAGGTTTTAATACACAAACTTTGTTCGGACTAAGTTCACCTGAACCCCAAGCCTTTAAATGTTTTAATACACAAACTTTGTCTAGACTAGTTCTCCTGAACCTCTGGCCGAATTTCAGCGGAACTTTGCAGGGATGATCAGTACCAAGCCTAGTTGCGCATATCATTGCTGTGTTCTAGGTTAATGATTTATATATGTCGGAGTTGTGACCCTTTAAACACAAACTTTGGACTAGTTCTTCTGAACCCCTGGCCCGATTTCAACGAGACTTGGCAAGGACAATCAGTACCTCATAATCAAGCCTAGTTACGCATATCATCGCCTTGTTTCAGTCGAAATATATTTGGCGGAGTTATGTCCCTTTACAGTTTTAAATACACAAACATTTTCTGGACTAGTTCTCCTGAACCCCGTCCAGATTTCAGCAAGACTTAGAAAGGGTGATCAGTATGCCTAGTTACGCATGTAATCGCCGTGTTCCAGTTGAATGATTTTTGGCGGAGTTATGGCCCTTTCAAAGTTTTCATATACAAGCATTGTCCAGACGAGTTTGTCTGATCCCATGGCCAGATTTCAACGAAACTTGTTAGAGATCATCATTGCCAAGCCTAGTTGCGCATATCTTTGTTGTGTTCCAGTTGATTGATTTTTGGCGGATTTCTGACCCTTTCCCCAGTGGGGGAGAAATCTGTTTTAAAGGGACACTGTCCGTAAGTAAGCAGATATTGAGCATAACCAAATAACTGGCTGACTTTTATTCAGTGAAATGTATACATGAAAACATGAGGATAGACCCTAAGAAGTATGTAGGAATACATTCGTGAGTTTGAAAAAAAAAAGTTTTAATTATTACATGTAAATAAAGTGGGACCCACAATATTTACCTTTTCTGCGATCACGTGACTTCCATTAGCGCATTAGGTTTTCACCACGATATGTATTGCGAAAAAAGTGTATAGCCCGCTTAGCTCAGTCGGGAGCGTGATCGACCAGTTTACACTCACGCACACTATTATTACTGTGAGTGTAATTTTAGTTTGGGCTGCGAGTTCAAACGCACAAAGCGGATTTACTTTTTTTGTAACGCGATTGAATTCCGTTAAACAATCTTGCTTTTAATTAGTAAATATTCAATAATGTTTAGTGTGTAATGTTTGCGAACATAATTATTGGGTGTTTTATAAGCTAAAAGTTACGGACAGTGTCCCTTTAATTAAAAACAACCTCTAGTTTTAGAAGTTATTTCTACCTTGAGAGTGTTTTTGCCAAAATCGATTTACATTTTTGAATTATTGAAACGTTAAAGAAACAATTCTGATTTTCTTGTATTAACAGTTACAGTTCTGTCATCTCGACTATACTACTCATTAGAGGTCAGTTTCCGTCCAAGCCCAGTTTCCGTCATATTCATTTAAAAACTGTTTTTACGCTGTAAATTACTTACGCGATGTCATTTATTGTCAGACGTTTAGAACTGAAGGTTGGAAACAGAAGGGAAAAAAAAGGAAATAAGCGATACAAAAACGAAAGGGATTTCTCCGAAAGTTGTGTTTACTTCCTTGTATGTCGTTGGGGATGCGCGCGTATACTGCCGCATAATAAACTATTAAAAAAATAACTAATGACGTCATATTTTTATCACTCTACAGTGGACGCAGTTAAAATATATCGTGATTATATATTTTAACCAAAGAGAAGCAACTCGTGCAACCTGTATCTGTTTGATTTACACAGAGTTACCCATCGATACATTGTAAATTGTCGTCGTTGAACATTTTACATCGACGTTACCAGGCGCATTGTTATAGCGATCAAGGTGACTGATGGAACAATGCAGACATACCATTTTTACAATGAAATTGTTGAATAGACTTGCAAACAAGTTTCTAATTCATAAAAGTATACTGTATCTTGACCTAGTTGAATCTATCACTTGATAAAATACATGACGGAAACTGGGCTTGTAAACAAAATGATTTCTCAGTTAGTCTATTTATAAAAAGATCGCGTGCCGCTTCGATAATTTATAAAAAAACAAAATTCATTTATATCAAATTTCCAGGAAGAGGTTACCTAATAGAAAATAGAGTAAAAATTGTCAGTATACATAGATTTGTCTGAAAAATTAGTTTATGTTTACATAAGTGACGGAAAGTGGCCACCGACAAGTACGTGACTTTCTTGCATTTTTCTTATAAATTGACTTAAGCAATGTTATTTTCTGTAGATTGAGGCAATAGTGAGCACATATGGCCTAGTTTGTGTTACCCGAAATGGTTCTGATCCAAGAAAATTCATATACGAGTCTGATATACTGACCAAATATCAGGTATGTATGTTTATGTATCCCATAACTTGGGGTGCGGGAGTGTTATAAAGCCTTGATATATTAATCATAAAACATTAGTATATTAAATATGCAAATGAAGGCCGGATCATTGTCCGGTCTTTTCTGTTTAACTGGGTGTGCATCGGAATTGGCTCATCGTTTCCATAACTGTTTAAAATACCACCATGCTGAAATCGACAAGTTGTGTTGTGTTTGGTGTCGTACGTAGAAGATAGAGTCAACATGCGGCATGATCATACATAGATACAACTTCATCGTACGACAGCGTTATATAAAGGTTATATATACACAATAATAAATGTTTGAAACTATTTAATTTTGCTTTTAATGGAATGTTATAAATGACAAGTGCACTGTCAGTTGCCTAAGGATCTTATTTTAAAAGCAGTAAATGATCAGTACTTAAAATCTGAACTAGTTTTTGGTCATGTTTAGTAATGAGTTATTTAAGTAATTTGGAGTTGTATCGGTAGCCTATTTGCCTAAGTTCTTTTATTAAAAACTTTTGTTTTCTTTTATAGGACAATATACATATTGTTACAGAATGGATACAAAATGAAATTAGTTCTACAAAAATAAGGTAACATTAATTAGTATTTTCGTAGTTGATGCTTCATCATTAATGTTAAAATTATTATACATGTGGGCATAAGAGTAATCAAGAAGTATTTGGAAACTGTTCATAGAGTACATCACTTCTCTCTGCCTCTGTAGTCTGTTCTGATAAGACACCAAAATGCAAATAAAAACTATAAGCTCCTTTTTGTAAAAAAAATGATCTTTGGAAATAGTTGATAATACAAGTCTGAGATAAAAGTTAAGATCAAGTTGTAGCTTAACGATCAACTGTTTGTGCACGAGAGTGTTTGTGCACGAGAGTGGAAGTTTGTGACTACTCTTAGCACTGGTTTAAGCTGTACTATCTGTACTACTATTATATGTTTTGTTTGTATTTGTTTGTATGTATGGTGTTTTACGCCATTTTCAACACATGTAAGGTTATATATGACGGTCGATTTTTTGTGGTGGAGGCAGATCACCCACTTTTCCTGGGTAGAACCAGTACTGTATACCTCCCGCCATCCGTAAGAATCGACACTTCCTCACTTACAAGTCGAGCTCCCAGTGGGATTCTGACATCAGCATTATGGAAATTAAAGCTACGTATCTATAATTACAGTCCAGAAGTATTATCTATACTTGTGTTCCAGAAGTTAAGACTACATAATAATCTTCCCTGTATTTCAGTAGTTAAAGCTACATTTTCAGGAGTTATAGCTTCATGTCTGTGGCGCAGTAGGTAGCGCGGCGAATTTGTAACCTGAGGCCCCGGGTTCAATCCTCCGTAGTGCCACTGAATTCCATCGGTGTGTTCTTGGGCAAGACACTTTCCCTTAGCCTCGTCTGTCGGATGGGGAAGTAAACGGGCGGTCCCGTGTATCGGTCTATCCTCCGAGCACGTTAAAGAACCATAGGAATATATTCGATAATAAGAGTAGGGCAGGCTCCCGGATTCCTATGTATCCTTCCCCTCTCTCTGGGGCGGCTCTAAATAACCTTTACTGTGTTGAGGAGCCGTTAAACAACATTTAATTATCATGTCTGTAATTGTGTTCCATATGTTAAAGCTACATAATTATCTATATTTGTGTTTCAGGAGATACAGCTACTTATCTTTATTTGTGTTCCTGGAGTTAAGACTACATATCTATACTTGTGTTTCAGGAGTTAAAGCTACATTTCTATATTTGTGTTTCAGGAGTTATACCGTATTTTACCTTGTATAGTATGCAGTTTTTTAACTTCTTTTACGGTTTCCGAAAGGGGGGTGCGTACAGTACAAGGAAACAATACAAACAACTTTTTTCTTGCATTTAGTATGCAGAAAATCGATGACAGAATGGAGAAAAATACTTCATTTTTTGTGACTTACTCGCTTTATACAAGCAATTTATTGACTTAATTCAACTTAGAAATGAATTAAGTTCACTGTAATGCTGTTTTTGTATAAATGTTTGCATATTTGTTATAGAATTTCAATAAATGAGTGAATGAAATTCGGCCCTTGTTTTGTTATTTATATCAGCTGACTTGATATCACGTGATTTCCATGAATTAGACTGATACACTTGCAAACACAGTACAGACACACTTTAAGCACGGGTAGAGTGGGTTATTCTATTTCAATAATCCTTTGAAGTTGACGCAAGTAGCGACACCCTCTCTATTGATATTTTTGAGGATGGGTTAGTCTTTTGATGTAACCGACAAATACGCAGTAAAATGTGTAGGTCTCTGACAGATAATGGAATGGACCACTCTCATTCAATAGCGACGACTGTAACACCTAAATTTAGAATGGTTTCGCCTGGTTTGCCTCAGCTGATTACACAGTTTATTTATAGTTCTTTGTGTAGGTTCAGCAGGGTTTGGAACCGGGAGATTGATAGACAAGTGTTTTCAGATAGTTGTTGTACCGTATTGTTCTGCTTTAATTATCGTGATGCAATTAGAGATTTTTTTTTAATTTGATTAACCTTTTATTTTCGTCGAATGGTTCATCTAGGAAAACTAATATTTTGATGCGTATTATACACGGAAACAACTTTTTTACCCCAGTTTTGACATCTGAGAAGGGGTTGCGTACTATACACGGGTGCGTAGTATACAAGGTAAAATAAGGTAGCTACATATCTATATTTGTGTTTCATGTTTAAAGCTACATGTCTGTATTTTGGAGTTAAAGCTACATAAGTACTTAAAACTACATAAGTACTCTGTTTTAGGAGTTAAAGCTACATATGTTGTATTCTAGGAGTTAAAGCTGCATAACTATACTTGTGTTCCAGGAGTTAAAGCTACATATCTTAACTTGTGTTCTAGGAGTTAAAGCTACATATCTATACTTGTATTTCAGGATTTAAAGCTACATATCTATATTTGTGTTTCAGGAGTTAGATACATATCTTTATTTATAATTTCAGGATTTAAAGCTACAAATCTATATTTGTGTTTCAGGAGTTAAAGCTACATATCTATATTTGTGTTTCAGGAGTTAAAGCTACATATCTATATTTGTGTTTCAGGAGTTAAAGCTACATATCTATATTTGTTTTTAAGGAGTTAAAGCAACATATCTTAACTTGTGTGCTTGGAGTTAAAGCTACATATCTTAACTTGTGTGCTTGGAGTTAAAGCTACATATCTTAACTTGTGTTCCATGAGTTAAAGCTAAATATCTTAACTTGTGTTATAGGAGTTAAAGCTGCATAACTATACGTGTGTTCCATGCATTAAAGCTACATATCTTAACTTGTTTTATAGGAGTTAAAGCTACATATCTATACTTGTATTCAAGCTACATATCTATGATTTGTATTCCTTGATTAAAGCTACATAGTTTTTATTTATGTTTCAGGAGAGCGTTGCGTAGAAATGAGAGTGTAAAATATTTACTACAAGACACTGTGATAGATTATATAAGAGAACATCAACTGTATGGCATGTCATGCGATAAGTAAGCTCTGTTTTATTGGTGCATGTGAAACCTCCATTGCATTTAGTGTTGTAATGTTACTTTAGTTTGCCTCATTTAATGTAATGTTGTTGGTTTATTTTTGTGAACACTTTAAACAAACTTGCTGTCCTATTTAATGGGTATTATTTGTTAAAAAATGCAATATCTGAAATGTTACTTTAACATTTAGGTCATTGCCTGATAAAGCTTTAAAAACAGCTGTTTTTCCTCTGCAAATTCATTAGCAATTTTCTAGAATGTTTATTTTTACACATATAAATAAAAATTTTGTTTAAAATAGAAAAGGAAAAGTTCACAATATTTTCTTTTATTTAAACTTTCGTTAGGATCACGTCCAGTTAACTTGGCAAACTGTTCCAAGAAACTCTTAATGTTTTTAAACAGGTTTAAAATTGGTCATTCTTTATTAAAGTCATATTGTTAAGAAAAACAACTTTGATGCACATTTCAGGTGTTGTTCACCATCCAGGTTTTACGTTTTTCAATATTTCTTATTACCACTTCTATTGTTGTTGTATGCTATTTATTTAGTTTTTTATGTAACCTGAATGTTTTCCATGATTACTGTAATTCTTGTTGTAGCTACTAAGTGTCGACATATCAATATATTTAGCTCTTCCTTTACTCTTTATTTGTTTTTGACATCTAAAAGCTTCATATTGACGCAATAGGAGGCAAGATGAGCCTGTTGATTTTTGTGTAATACCAAACAGACTACGCATCAATTCAGTGTTTTATTGATCAGTTGTCATTGCATTCTCTTTTTGACAAAATTCTGGTAAATCATGACGCTATAACCTATAAAGGTCGAAATTATTTACTAAAATGACACCTAATTTCAAAATTATCTATATATATTTTGTTAACAGTTAGTTATAATATAAGGGTTTGTATTGATCCCTTTGTAAAGGTTGAAATAGTTTATTAACTGCTAATGTTGACATATATCAATTAAAACATAACATTGATTTAATACTATAATCTTGTGTATACAGTTACCAGTTTAATGAATTTAACATTCTATTTATGGTTACTCCTGCCAGTAATAATCTTTACTAATGCATTCAGAGACGATTTGTTAATCTTTCATTCATTGAGAATTTAACATGTTGGGATGTTAATTATACATCCAGCCTGTTTTAAGCTTTACTGTCAGAAGACCAGGCATATTAATGGGATGTTGCTTTGCCCTCTGTTCTCTGCCATTTTTGTTTATGCTATAACTTATAAAGTAAACGGGTTCCACCGAAATTTGATTTGAATGTTGATGAGCAAAATTGACACCTTTTTTACTGAGTTATATCTCTTTGTTATTGAACATGTTGAAAAACAAGCACATTTCATCTCTTTGACGGGGGCGTCCGTGGCCGAGTGGTTAGAGTCTCTGACTTGCAATCACTTGCCCTTCACCGCTGTAGGTTCGATCCCTCAGGGGCCTAGGAATCTTTATGTGAGGAAGCTATCCAGCTGGCTTGCGGAACATCGGTGGTTCTACCCAGGTGCCCGCCCGTGCACGAAAATTGTCCGGAGGGGCACCTTGGGTCTTCCTACATTAGTGGAAGCTGGAAAGTCGCCATATGACCTTAGCTGTTGGTGCGACTATAAAATCCAATTCAATTCAATTCAATTCATCTTTTTGACAAGACAACGAATAAACGGCATATAATTTTGCACCAAATTTGATTAACACAATTGTTATTCTCTTCGAAAGGGCTGGTGTGGCGCAGTCGGTAGCACGGCAGATTTGTAACCGGAGGCCCCGGGTTGAATCCTCCGTGGTGCCACTGAGTTTCGTCCGTATGTTCTTGGGCAAGACACTTTCCCTTAGCCTCTTCGACAGGCTCATCTTGCCTCTTATTGTGTCAGTATGAGCTTTTAAATAAATTGATATGTCGACACTTAGTAGCATTGCCAGCTATAACAAGAATTACAGTAATCATGGAAAACATTTTCTCCTCTTGATACAGTAACTGCTCTGCAGATTGCAATGATACTTGGTGAATGTGTATCCAGTTGGTTAAATATAAACGTCGCTTTCTTTCATTGTTGTTAGTGTGTACCTCCGTGGCTAGAATAGTAAAGAATCTGCGTCTAAAACTGTCTTGTCTCTCTCCGAATCTGGATTCGAATCCCACTGGGAGCTCGACTTGTGTGAGAAATTTTCGATTCTAACGGATGTCAGGTGGTATACAGTTCTGGTTCTGCCTTTGAAAAATGGGATGGTCAGCCTCTAATACAAAAAATAGACCGTCATATATGGCCTCACATGTGCTAAAAATTACATCCATTCAACCAACCATCATTATTATTAGAGCCATGTTGATCATAAGAACATCTTCAGGCCCTTGGTTAAGTCAGTCATATAATCAAAAATGTTGTAGTATTAGTAAATTTGCATGGTATTATTTTATTGTCATATATACTGAAAGTAAAAAGAAACGCATAATCATAAAATTGCCTATGCTACACTATTTTATACACCTAATTCCACGTGATTTTCCAGATACATATCAACGTGATTTGTACAAAAAGGGGCTACAGCTAATTACAGAAAGGACAACTCTGTCATGTAGTTGACCTTTTAATCGAAGTATACTTTGTTACATGAAATTCATAAATGTTTAAGTTTCGCTTGAAAAAGTCAAGCCATTTCAGTATTGTGTTTAATGTTAAGAGATTGAAACGTTTAAAGCCTAAGTTTGCTCACCTGCTGGAGTCAAATGTGCATTCTGTCGATAATGAAACTTTAAAGGGGTAACCATTGGTGTGTTCATTGCTGTTAAAACTTCTTTCCGAAAGGACAGTAGACATATCATCACATCACACACAAACACACAGACTCAGTTGTACCTATGACCGTCGAGTAGAACGCTCAGTTGTACCTATGACCGTCGAGTAGAACGCCTGTCCGTTGCTTGGCGGACGGACTATAATCCTTAGAAATACACACACACACACAAAGGCCTAATGTCACCCTGTACTATTCGATTAGCAGTAGCATGTTAAACATACATTATATAGCGGAAATACCCATTATGCATTCCCTTTTTCTTTTCAGTATATTATTATGGCAATTTGAGCAAAACAAAAATTACATGTTATAGTAGCCCGCATGTTTTATTACATGGAAAGGCTCTGTCTCTAATGACTCTAATGACAATTTTGGCATACTTTCTTTAAATTGACATCCAACAGAAATATTGCCCGTTTAATCATATATATTAGTAAGACTTCAGGTACCAAAATGGACCTGATTATGTAAAGAATAAATACTTAAACTATTACAAAATACTGAAAATTGGATCCAACAAACACAAACAAGAGAGAAAAGTATCAGAAGTAGTTTGTTTTAGTAGTTGTTACAGCCGTTTTAGATTTACTTGCTAAATGTAATATTGTTTTGCTTTTTTCTATGATTAGGCCGGGGAGAAAAATACCTGTGTTTCTGGTTACCCGACCGTCCCTATTTTTTGGCGCCGACCCTACAGTTTTTTATCATAAAAAAGAAAAAAGAAAAAGATTTCCGTGTTATTTGTTGAAAACAAACATGTTTTAAGTATTCTTGAATTAAAACTTAATTAAGCCACTAGCAAAGATGCTATATATATTAAAATAGAATCCGATTAGTTTTGACATCCATGAAAAAAAAAAAAAAAAAAAAAAAAATACCTACCTACCTACCCTAATTTTTTCAACCGAGTAACCAGAAACACAGGTATTTTTCTATCTGGCCTTACATACAATTTATAGCAAGGGGTGAACAGTAAACTGTCTTAACTATGTAAAGACAATGAACAAGATAAAATACTTTTGTGTTAATTCCTTGGTATAAACTGTTTGTATTATTGTCATGCTTTGAATATAGTACATATATTGTAAATCCCTATGCCATAATGTGTTGTATACTACAGTAACTGCCTTCACTTGTAGTTTGTGTTATTTAGTTAAATTTAAACCACCAGCAGTGGCAATTATGTGTTACAGATTACATTGTATTATATTCATTTTAAATATTCTGTTTGCATCATACATGCATAATAATAATGGATCAGTAGAGTTTTATAGATCCTGTATAATCAGAAAATTTATAGATCTACTGTTATAACATATAGATCTGTAAAGTTATTTGTTTATAGCATCTATAAATAGAAATATAGCATCTGTAGATGAGTAGATTCATAGATCTATAGCATCTATAAAGAAATTTGTCTATTGACCATTAATTAAATAAATAGGACTGTAGTTTCTGAGGATTCAGTGTTTTTTGTCATAATATTTTTTATATAAAATGTTAAGGCATGCTTGTATTGTGTTTTCCTTTCACTTTCCTTTCAAATTATGTTCTCCCTTAGCCTCGTCTGTCGGATGGGGACGTAAACTGGGCGGTCACGTGTATCGGTCTATCCTCCGAGCATGTTAAAGAACCATAGGAATCTGTTCGATATTAAGAATAGGGCAGGTTCCCGGATTCCTATGTATCCTTCCCCTCTCTCTGGGACGGCTCTAAATAACCTATACTATTATGTTGTTATCCCACTTATGTTGCGTTCCATGGTATTGGTTACACACCATATGCCATGGTATTGATTACACACCATATGCCACAGTATTGATTACACATCATATGCCACAGTATTGATTACACACCATAAGCCACGGTATTGATTACACATCATATGCCACAGTATTGATTACACACCATAAGCCACGGTATTGATTACACACCATATGCCATGGTATTGATTACTCGCCACAGTATTGATTACACACCATATGCCATTGTATTGATTATACACCATATGCCACAGTATTGATTACACACCTTATGCCATGGTATTGATTAATCGCCATATGCCACGGTATTGATTACACACCATATGCCACAGTATTGATTACACACCATATGCCATGGTATTGATTACTTGTCATATGCCATTGTATTGATTATACACCATTAGCCATGGTATTGGTTACACACCGTATGCCACATATTGATTACACACCAATTATGCCGCTGTTGGTTACACACCATACCCTTATGAAATGTATTTTCACTGTGACTAGGATTATCACAACCTACATTAAATAATGAAATGATTTACAAACATTGGAAGATCCATAGTTATGACCCCCTTTATAAAATATTGTTGAAAACAAGAGGTTATGACCAAATTATTTTTGACAATGCGCATCACGTTAAATCACCTGTACATGTCGCCAAATTTGTTTTTGGATAGCCTGAAATGGATTCCTATACAGTTACACTGTGACCTTTATACTGGGATGACAAGAAGCTTAAAGTGAGTATTGGTACACACCAAGTTTAAACACTCATCAATCGACTTTATATTCCAAGCCGTTACGTATAGCGCGTGACCCTCGTATATTGGGCATGTGTCACTTTTAGATATATTTTCTATATGATTAATGTTTTAAATGGCTGTTTTGATCGGCTGCGTTTTGTAAAAACTGCGCTTCCTGTTCCACTTTTGCACTTAATTTATTACATATATTATCTGACCATGATACGCTGACTTAAAATGGTTTGTTCTTAACATTTACTTAATCTACAAGGATATATCGGGGCCCTATATTTCAATTTTCATCCCAGGATATATATATATATATGTAATAAAAATGTATGTGATTAATTGCCTTTAGATATTCAACATAACATTGCTGACTTAGATCTGTGCCCCACGTTACATATTTAAAACATGTAAGATATAGCAGATCTGAAGTTAAAATTTAATATTGATTTTATCACAGAACTAATAACAAACGAGTTTGGAATCATGTTTCTAACAAATGTCATAAACCATTATTATGTATAAATTTCTGTTTTGTAAACGTGCGACGTCTAGTCGGCGAAGAAAGAAGGTGAAGGTCACCATGCCTTTAAACAAAGTCGGAATACTTCGTAATGTGTTATATATAGAGGTCGGATAAACTCATTTTCTCCTGATTCAAATTGTAGTCTGGCACATTAATCGATTTATGATATATATAATTCATAAACCAGCTATATGTTTCTGTATTATGTCCATTGGCAGACACGTAGTTCAAGATATCAAGTGGCATTCTAAGCACCTGTAAACAGGTTATGCATATACATACATACCTGAAACATTGGATTAAAGTTAATGTCTTTTTTAAAACAGCATCTTTGTGCATGGTTAAAATAGTGCATGGTTAAAATATTTCTTTGTGTTTTTTACCAAATATATATACTTAAGCATACTCAAACTAAATTGTGTATGAAAGTAAAAAAGGGTGCCATGAAACACCCAAATCTACCTATTTCCCCCAAATCCACCCTACACCAAATCTACCACTAAACCTCCTAAATCCCCACCAAATCTACATTATATGATGGTACAATGATGTTATTGTACCACATATCACAAATAAAAGAATCATTTGAGAAAAATGAAGTTATAGTTGTTAATTTATTACCCAATTAACGATTGTTGCATTATCTTTCCACATCCTGATAACAACATGCATTATTAACGATGATGTCTAATTGATCCTAGCAAAATTTCAGATCTGCCAGAAATTCAAGGTGGCCAGAACAGCTAAAAATAGATTTTTAAAAAATAAGTTTGTAGCGACTACTTCTTGAAAACTATAAGTGATATTGATATTGGACTTTTTCTAAAATGATCAGCAGGACATGTTGTTGATCCTTGTCGAAAATTATTTTGATTCGACGTTAAACATGGCTGCCAGTGGCCATCTTTGGTTACATAGAGTTATATTGTAAAAACTTGTAGCGACTACTCCTCTGAAACTACTTGACGGATGTTCATGAAACTTCACAGGAACTTCACAGGAATGTTGCTCTTGATGTCTAGTTGATCCTAGAAAAAT
The DNA here is from genome assembly GCA_037043455.1 of Cyrtodaria siliqua. NCBI lineage: Eukaryota > Metazoa > Mollusca > Bivalvia > Adapedonta > Hiatellidae > Cyrtodaria > Cyrtodaria siliqua. The sequence goes on along the minus strand of JAWPHD010002110.1, from coordinate 82,688 downwards.
TTCAGGTCGGCCGGAAATTCAAGATGGCCGCCACAGCTAAAAATGGATTTAAAATAAATAAGTTTGTAGCGACTACTTCTTCAAAACTATAAGAGATATTGATATGGGACTTTTTCTAAAATGATCAGTATGACATGATGTTGGTCCTTGTCGAAAATCGTTTTGATTTGACGTTAAACATGGCTGCCAGCGGCCATCTTTGTTTACATAGAGTTATATAATGAAAACTTGTAGCGACTACTCCTCTGAAACTACTTGACGGATTTTCATGAAACTTCACAGGAATGTTGCTCTTAATGTCTAATTGAGCCTAGCAAAATTTCAGGTCGGCCGGAAATTCAAGATGGCCACCAAAAATTTCAGGTCGGCCGGAAATTCAAGATGGCCACCACGGTTAAAAATAGATTTTCAGAAAACAAGTCTGTAGCGACTACTTCCTGAAATCAAAATCAATCAGTAGAGCTTCAAGGTCATTGACCTCTTGTTTTATTTGTGATATTGGGTACAATAACATCGTTGTAATGCCATATAAGGTAGATTTTGTGTGGATTTTGGAGGTTTAGGGGTAGATTTGGTGTAGATTTGGGTGGATTTGGAGGAAATAGGTTGATTTGGGTGTTTCGTGTAACCGGTAAACAAAATGGAGTGACATTTCAACTATATATTTATAGTTCAATGCACCAACATAACACATTAATATTAAGGTTACTATCATGTTGTATAGCAGCACAAAAAAGAACAAGACTAATTACTTAATCTTTAATATTCTGCATTTCATATCCATATCAAAAGTTAATACTTTTGGGTCAAGTAACAATTGTTAAATAATAAAGTTAAATAATAAAGTTAAATGTAAAAACTGCAAAAAGACAGTAAAATGCTCAATAATGGCAAAATTAAAAAAATTATGACACAAATCAAAAACGTGGTCATTAAATAATTCTGAGGAGTAATATCTACTACTTGTGTTAAATCCACAGAGCTGGATGTCGGTATATTACAATTATAGTACATTGTCTAAGAATAGAATGCGACAAAATGTCTGGAATGCATTTATCCAGAGATCTAAGAAGTGGTTTATTACGTCTCTGATTTATTACACTTTATAGAAAGGTGCAATTATTCCCTAAATTGTGCCATTTAATTCACACTTTCTGCTGACTTAGTGGACACTGAATTGATTCTACTTTAATTATGCTCAATGGCCTTAAACCCACACACTGTGTAACAGCTATCAGATAAGGAATTAATTGTTATGAAGGGCAAATCAGCGTTATCACTATCATGTGCAATTACAGGAATAGAATATACATTATATATTATGGCAGACATTTAGACTTTTCCGTTTTGTCTACCAGAATAGCCTAGCTGGTTCGATAGAATACACGTCCACGAACACACATCATCTTCAAAGCTTATACAGTGGTTCTTAAATGTGCAAGGCACCTAAAATGAACTGTCTACATTTAATTTAAGAGTACCTTGACATTTATCTAATAGAAAATTCCATTTAAAAAACGGTGACATTACGTTTATACATATTATAACCCTTGTCATGACGCCATGAGGTAGATTAGAAGCTATTTTCTTGTTTGAGTTTGAAAAACAGGCAGGTTTAGTGTGGCCGCGTGGCGGTGAGTCGGGGAGGGGGTGGGAAGGGTAGTTGAGCTTTGTCGGTTCCACCTCTTGTGATTTTCTGACATACTTGTACTTAGGAGACTAACAGGATACCACTGAACATATTTTGAGCAATACATTGGGTATGAACACAGAAAGTTGTGCCAGCCATAACTGCAAAATGAGCATTTTCGCGACATAGGTTCAGACCGGATTTGTAAATTTCGAAAAATAAGCTTCGTCTTATTGCTTCCATCTAACCCAATAAACATGGCCTGGTGGAGTCGGTATTCCTTGTGAGCAAGGACATGTGACGTGATTCTTCGTCAGTGAACTTAAAAAAACACGGCTGGGTTTGACCACAAAAACAATAACAAACTTGGCAACAATACATCATTCCGTAATTTGCAAATTGAGTTGGAATTTATTTGCTCATAATTAACAACATATTCGTTATCAAATTCATTACAGGCAAAGGATTTACAGCGAATTCATGCTATTCAACCTGGGGTGAAAATGCATAGGGGCATGATTCAACGAATATAATCACAATTGTTAAAGTGTGGTGTTGTTAAAATTTAATAAAACAAGAAATAATTGCAGACCTAGATTAGTCGGTGCCATTCATACACTAGACATCCGTGAAGCCCATTTGCTATATGGTTATCCTCAATGTATTAAAGGAAATATCGATTTATTATTTATTTTTTCCTTTCTTTCGCTACCTTGGACATAACAGTAAGTATATCGAGAAAGCCACACCCTCTCCACAGAATGACGTCATGGACTACGTAGATGGTGACATCCCGAGCGAGATTCTGATCATAAACACGGCTCCAAGGTCGCCTCTGAAGCTCAACACGAAACTAGACGCAGTTGGCATAGAACGACCGAGATCCCCGCGATATGTAGATATGGGATACTCAATGTCACGGAAAAGCGGTTCACCGAAAAGTGGATCTATTCGAGGTTCTCCTAGACGCTTTATGGATGACGACGCGGACGGCGATAGTTCAAACTCACCAAAATCGCCGCAGCCTGGCCCGTGTATTTCTGATCTTGGGACAATCGTGCGGAGAGTAAGAAATGTACGTGTTGGCTTCACACCTGAGACACGAGTATTTGCTTATACTGCCACTGAAACGTGTGTATAGCATTGTGCAGCTTTCATTGTGATGCTTTGTGTGAAATATTCAACTTTTTAATTCTGTGTTTATAATTTGGCTTACATTTATTGCTGTAGAAAGACACACGCTAAGAACTGTGTTCTAAACGCTGATGTGTTTGAAGTGAAACATCAAACAAGTGCAATAACATGATAGCATTGAATCAGACTGAAACAAACAACGTGACAAAGTGTTTAAGCTCACCTGAGCCGAAGGCTCAGCTCAAAGTGAGTTCTTTTGACCGCATTTCGTCTGTCCAGGACTTAAATTCTGCTTAAAGGGCTTCTCAGAAACCACTTGCCCAATTTGACAAAACTACATGAAAGCTCCTTGCATCATTGTCTAACATTTGTTAACATTAGGTAACCTGTATATCAAAGATGGGCACCGTGAGGTAAAATAGCAAAATACTTAAAATTTAGTCAACATTTTTTTTTCTTCAGTTCATAAAATCTCCGGGATAAAAAAATAACCCATGTTATCTTTGAAATAAAATATGTTTAAGCCAATAGCATTTCATTTGCCACACACCATCTTTCTGACGAGGAGAAGCAAGACTCATTGACAAATGATTATTTTGGGTTAAGGCATTTTATATTTATATACTATAAAATCTACTGATGTACATTGCTAACAAACTACGAACCTATCATATAAGCATTGACTGAACTCTTACAACTGGTAACATATATATCAGGTGAGCGTTTCAATGTCTGTTATTTAGGTATTTGATTAGAAAGTGGAATATGTACGATATACACAATAACAACTGTGCACTTTAAACACTGGTTGCCTGATTTACACTACTTAGTGTGGATGTACATACTGTGTTGGATGTTTCACAGCAAGACATGGCCATTTCCAGCTTTGTGTTGTCAATTTTTTACAGGAGACATTGGACAACTGATTTATAATAACAGGTGTTGGCTACCAAAGAACTTGAAGAAAATTAAAGCTCTTATCAAAGAAGACGGAACTATTTTTGTAATGACTATTCGGGTTAATAAACAGTAGCCTATGGAGTATGGATATAGTGTGCCATCGTAAAGTTACCCTAATTATCAAAAGAAACATGAGGAATATTTAGAGCTTTTGTGCAGAGGGTCATCCAAAGAGTAATGCGAATTTGTTCATCACCATATTGGTATTAAAAGTCATTATCAGAATCGAGCACTCCTGAATAATTGGGAACAGTATGAATCATTTTTAAATCTGACCTATTCATTATTTTGAAAAAACAAATATAATCACGTGGAATTAAGTGCGTTTATTTTTCCTCCAAATAATTGTGTAACATAACTAGTATCATTTCAAGCATGCTTTTTCACGAAAAATCATTGGTATTTAATAGTTATGATACGCTGTTTCGACCAATGGTTACTCTATTAGCTTCTGTGTTAACTGGACATGAAATGGAATGTGCTCGACTTTTGAATCCGTTCTCGTTACTTATTGGACGACCCTCATACCCATGCTGCAGCTGTCTTTACTGAATCCCGTATTTTAATATGTAATATGTGCCAACACTGAGACAATTATGGTATTGTGGTTTTCAGAATCTTTAAAATTGCCTAACATATATAATATGTTCGAAGTTGCCTAACATGTCTCATACGTGGATGGGTTTACAGAATGTTCGATGTTGTCTGACATGTATTATACGTGGACGGGTTTACAGAATGTTCGATGTTTCCTCCTAACACGTATCATACATGGACGGGTTTACAGAATTTTCGATGTTGCCTAACATGTATCGTGCGTGGACGGGTTTACAGAGATTTCGATGTTGCCTAACATGTATAATGCGTGGACGGGTTTACATAATGTTCGATGTTGCCTAGCATGGATCAAACATGGACGGCTTATAATATATACATGTGTTATTTATCTGTTACTTGGAATGCATTATGTATTGCATCTGTTCGTGATATATATATAAATTATATACTGTATATATGTATACTGTGAGCAGCATACTTAGCTGGTGCTAAACTATTTTTGCCAAATACCTCAAGCTTTACTAATTTGCTTTATTAATTATTATAGTTACTCGTTATATTGATATTAAGGAATATTTATATATATACATGGTTTTGTTTATTTTTTTTTTGTCATTATGATGGTTGTATATATTTATAAGTTATTGTTGTAAATTGTTGTACATTTATGGAAGTTACTGAGAATAGAAAGGCCTAATATAACGCGTATGAGCATAGCAGTACCTAAATCACATATGTATGAGCATAGCAGTACCTAAATCAGATAGGTATGTGCATAGCAGTACCTAAATCACATATCATGTATGAGCATAGCAGTACCTAAACCACATATGTATGAGCATAGAAAGGTCTAATTTCGCATATGTATAAGCATAGCTATGCCTAATATCACATGGATAAATGTATGATCATACCAAGGCCTAAACACATATAAATGCAAGGCCTAATTTGTTATGAATAACGGTTTAAGCATATGAAGGCCTGATATTGGTATGAGTTCAGCAAGGTCTAATAACACACCAAATAAAACATGTGTATAACATGTATGTTTTCTTTTTAACATGACATTGAGAAAACATTTACAATGATTTTGTTCAGAAACGCTACATTGCATTTCATTATATTCATGCTTGATTGAATCCCATGGGTTATGGTCGTGTCGTTCAGAAATACTATATTCGTGTCAATGATAGAGGCGTTTTTTTGACTACAATTCGCGTGACAGTTTGTATTTCGTGTACATACAACTCCGGAAACCATTTGTATAATTTTAAGCAATATTGATAACACGAGACTAAATATTTTCGACCGTAACTGTTATGGATATTAAACTAATTATTAATGAGAAATCGTTCTTGGTACACACGGTCGCTGTTGAAAAGTCTGCATTTTAAAGTATTACATATGTAAGGTGTTCACTGCTGCTAGGTCAAAAGCTTTACTTTCTGTCAAAATCGATTTGTTTTATTAACTGATTTAGATTAACATGAATACCATACTATTGTATAAACTATGTACTCGTACATACAACTTTAATATATATATATATATATATATATATATATATATATACATATTTTGATCATACATCTTTTTTATTATATATTATATGCTTAAACCAAAGTTTCACGAATGTTTTACAATTCATTTTTAATGCTGGATGCGTACGTTTATAATCGTAGTTTATGTATATATGAATACACTGATCTGCATATGCAAATCATCTAGTATCCCAGTCAAATCAGTTTGTTAGAGTATTAGTATGGAGCATAATGAAACAAAATAAACAAAATAATTGTACCCGAAACACTGCTTTTTGCGTTTTGCATTTCGTTTGTTTGAGTGTCACAGTTAACCAAGGCAGGATATAACATCATAGACAGTTATATCCTGTTTAAGATGATTTGTAATTTAAATGTGATTGCCTGTATTTATGTTGTTTCACAATGTTGTGACTGGATTCATTTACAATTATTTGTTGAATAATTTTGCATGTAATGAATTACATTTCATTATACTGTATCACTGTTACTATATTATACAACATTATATCAATTGTATCAATATCGTTTGTAAAATATGTAAATTCACAATGCCTCTGTTGTGCAGATTGTACTAAAGTTAATGTGTGCATGTGTGCTTAATTATAAGCACAATGCTTGATTAAACTCGGAAACATATTAAGTTACATTGATGTTCTAAATCCAGTGATTCAGCCTCTTGGTCATATTTATTTTAAAATACACTATTCAGTCTTTTTCTGTATACTGATTGGTTAACTTAAATTAACCCAATGTAACTTTTGTGTTCGTTTCTGTACTAAATCCAGTGGTTCAACCACACATCTATTCTCTTTCTGTATTCTGACTCTGTCTAACTTTAGTACGTGTGTCAGTTAACTTATTTGTGTATACTTGGCAATATGCTTTAACAGTGGACAAATCATGTGAGGTCAAATTAGGTCATGGCAAAGTTTAGTCGAAGTTGACCTAGATACTTATCACCACTAATATCAAGCACACACACACACGCACGTACACGCGGCTGTTTGCTTCTGTTGCTTGAAATTTTTTTTGCGATTTTTTTTTTTAATTTCGTTGTTTGTAGGTGTGTGTATAAATTTCATAGAAACCCATCTCTCGTGTTTTTACTATTGACTGCACTTTTAGATTTATTCAAGAGTAAATTTGACTTCAGTTTATCTTTCCTTGCTAAAATCTGTTTATAGTTCAATAACACTTTCACATAATATCTTCTTTTGTATCGATGTTTTTGAAAGAGATAAATCAAGGAAATTTGCAAGACGTAGGTTCATTTATTTAAATCGAAGTTTCAAACTTGTCATTCTATTTTCTGTACAATCTGCATTACACTCTGCAAGGAATCTTTCATTCTAAGTTGTTATTCTATTTTCAGTACAATCTGCAAGGAATCTTTCATCCTAAGAAGATACAGCCGCAGTAAAAAGCGAACACTTAAGAAACAGTCATGTTAAAAGCGATCACTTGATAGGCACTAAACACATGTATACTTGTTTGTTGTGTAACATTCCGCTACATAGTCTATATATCTAATATTGCTGTTCCTACATTTGTTTCGAGTATACAATTGGAATGGTAGTCCTGTATCATTTAAATAGTATAAAATTCTACTTCTTAGTATTTACTAATCAGGAGTTCGATTTCGGGTACCGCGTGACAGTCTACGTCGTTGTCAATAATTTGGAAATGGAGGAAGGTTGCTGGACTAGTTATTTATATTTTAGGCTTTAAAGCGCACATAATAGAAATAAAAAGTATTGCGTTACATTTTAATCACTTTCAAACATACTGATAATATTAAGGACGAACGCTAAAATGCTAGAAGTATCGGCAGTAATTGTTGATGCCATCTGGGGTCATCTGAGGCGCGATGCACAGGCAGCGTCCCTGAACAAAACGCGTTCAATACTTAACACAAGTAAGTTCTGTTGACAGGGACATAGACACAAAGTTCCTGCATAGACATTTTACCCACACTCCATCCCACTTGTCTAACGGGTCCGGGTAATTATACTTTTAGATTGTGGTGTTTAATCTGTCAAATAACGACCGAATACTAATATTGATTCGATCATCCTTAATATAGTGCGTGTTCTATTTACTATAAATCAGCATAATAATGTAGTGTACACAATTATAGTGCATGCTTTCCTTTTTTTACAATGTGTCCGCCGTAACTGAAAAAGCTATATGCTGTGTTTTTAATCCCGTTTCCAAAAATACTAGTTTTATTAGCTCTACTGGCCGAAATCTATGGGATGGCGAGTTGTCCGTCGTCCGTCCGTCAGTCGTCCGTCGTCCGTTATTATTAATCGAATCTTTACGAAACGTTTCCAGTGTCTTTATATCAATAAAAGCTCGGATAAGTTCGAAAACAAGCCAGATCGGATAAATTTCACCAGCGTTATGGCCCTTGTTTTGCTGGAAAATGCCATATTAAGCCTTGTGAACACTCTAGCACCTTCATTTATTATTTGATCTTTACAAAACTTGCACAGATTGTTAATATCAATGAAAGCTCGGACAAGTTTAAAAACCAGCCAAATCGGATCAGTAACACCGGAGTTTGGCCCTTGTTTTTTCTGAAAATTGCTATTTTCTGCCTTGTGAACGCTCTAACACCTTCATTTATTATTTGATCGTTACCAAACTTGCACAGATTGTTAATACCAATGATAGCTTGGACAAGTTCGAAATCAGCTAAATTGGGTCAGTAACACCAGAGTTTTGGTCCTTGTTTTTTTCTGAAAAATGCCATTTTTGCCTTGTGAACACTCTAGCACATTCATTTATCATTTGGTCTTTACCAAACTTGCACAGATTGTTAATATCAATGAAAGCTCAAATTAGTTCGAAAACCAGCTAAATCGGATCAGTAACACCGGAGTTATGGCCCTTGTTTTTTCTGAAAAATGCTATTTTCTGCCTTGTGAACACTCTAGGGCCTTCAATATTAATCGGACCTTTACTTAACTTTGCCAGTGTCTTTATATCAATGAAAGCTCGGACAAGTTCGAAAACCGGCAAGATCGAAATAATTTCACCGGAGTTATGGCCCTTGTTTTGCTGAACAATGCCATATTAAGCCTTGTGAACACTCTAGCACCTTCATTTATTATTTGATCTTTACCAAACTTGCACATATTGTTAATATCAATAAAAACTCGGACAAGTTCGAAAACCAGCTAGATCGGACCATTAACAGCGGAGTTATTGCCCTTGATTTAGTTAAAAATGCTATATTTTGCCTCATTAAGACAATAGGGCCTTTATCTTTCAACCAATATTTACCAAACTTTACCAGATTGTTTATATACATGAAAGCTCGGACAACTTTGACGACTAGCTAGATCGGATCATTAACAGCGGAGTTATGGCCCTTGATTTAGTTAAAAATGCTATATTTTGACTCGTTAAGACGATAGGGCCTTTATCTTTCATTCGATCTTTACCAAACTTTACCAGATTGTTTATATAAATGAAAGCTCGGACAATTTTGAAGACCAGCCAGATCGGACTAGTAACAGCGGAGTTATGGCACTTGATTTAGTTAAAAATGCTATATTTTGCCTCATTAAGACAATAGGGCCTTCATCTTTCATCCAATCTTTACCAAACTTTACCAGATTGTTTATATACATGAAAGCTCGGACAACTTTGACGACTAGCTAGATCGGATCATTAACAGCGGAGTTATGGCCCTTGATTTAGTTAAAAATGCTATATTTTGACTCGTTAAGACGATAGGGCCTTTATCTTTCATTCGATCTTTACCAAACTTTACCAGATTGTTTATATAAATAAAGCTCGGACAATTTCGAAGACCAGCCAGATCGGACTAGTAACAGCGGAGTTATGGCACTTGATTTAGTTAAAAATGCTATATTTTGCCTCGTTAAGATGATAGGGCCTTCATTTTTCATGCGATCTTTATGAAACTTTACGAGATTGTTCATATCAATGAAAGCTCGGTCAAGTTCGGAAACCAGCTAGATCGGACCAGTAACTTAGGAGTTATGGCCGTTGATTTAGTTAAAAATCCTATATTTTGCCTCGTTAAGACGATAGGGCCTTCATCATTCATTCGATCTTTTAGAAACTTTACCAGATTGTTAATATCAATGAAAGCTTGGACGAGTTCGAAAACCATCCAGATTGGACAATTTACATCGGAGTCATAGCCCTTGATTTTCTGAAATATGCTATATCTTGGCCTCATTAATACGAATGGGCCTTCATTTGGCCGGATTTCATTGAAACTTTGCAGGGATGATCAGTAGGCTACCAAGCCTAGTTGTACATAGTCAACGTGTTCCGGTTGAATGATTTTTGGCGGAGTTAGGGCCCTTTTAAGGTTTTAATACACAAACTTTGTTCTGACTAGTTCTCCTGAACCTCTGGCCGGATTTAAACGAAGCTTTTTAGGGATGATCAATTCCATGTCTAGTTGTGCAAATCATTGGCGTATTCCGGTTAAATGATTTTTTTGGCAGAATTATGGCCCTTTAAAGGTTTTAATACACAAACTTTGTCTGATCTACTTCTCCTGAACCCCTCGCCAGATTTCAATGAAACTTTGCAGGGATGATCAGCACCAAGCCTAGTTGTGCATGTCATCGTCACGTTCCGGTTTACAGATATTTGGCAGAGTTATGGCCCTTTAAAGGATTTTGATACCACAATTTGTTTCCGGGCTAGTTCTCCTGAACCCCTGGCTGGATATAGACGAAACTTGACAAGGATGATCAGTATCAAGCCTAGTTGTGCATATCATCGCCATATTTCGGTTGAATGATTTTTGGCAGACTTGTGACCCTTTAAATGTTTTAATACACAAACTTTGTCCAGATTAGTCTCTTCTGAACTCTTTGCTAGATTTCAGCGAATCTTGGCGAGAATGATCAGTACTAAGCCTAGTTGCACCTGTCATTTCCATGTTCTGGTTGAATGACTTTTGAAAGACTTATGGCTTTTTATACATAAACTTTATATTGAGCCAGTAGAGCGTCCACAGGCCCTCTTGGGCCTCTTGTTCTAATAAACATTATAACTAGATCCCACTCTTAACAAATGCATGTGGGTATGTCGCTCCTCCGCACGCGATATGATATGATGTTAAGCGAATGTTGAATGATTTGTGGGGAAGTGAAAGCATCCAGTTGATGATACTGGCCTCCCCGCCGTATTTAATCTGGAGGTTGTGTACTTTGTAGTCCGTGAATAATTTCTCCATATAATTATACATATATATAGTTGTTGTCTATTGTACTAGTAAAGATATTGATATGTAATCGTGCTCTAATCATGTTATGTATTTTTGGTATAAATTGCATTGCGTTTTTTTAAACAATACATTGGTACAATGGCGTTGTTGGCACATCTGGCACATATTTTAATATGCGGCATATGTGCGTGTATTACTAGAATTGTAAAAAACGCATACTATGTATGTTGTGGTGTGTTGTGGTTTTCACTTTACGTTGACTTATGCACGTGTAAATGTACCTCCGCTAAGTATTTGTAGTTTTTATGTATCTAAATGTAGATTTAAAAGTCGAACGTAAAATGTAGCATTCAATGACCACTGTCAACCAAAAAACGCGCATCGAAACAAATGCAAAAGCAAACAAACTCACTCTGACTCTATTGTCAAGATTTTGAGACATATATATCCCAATATCATTTGTATTGCGTCGGATTATTGATTTGATTTTCGGATTATGCAAAAAAATCACTCTTACCCGATTGTCATGATTTTGAAACATATATATCCCGATAGACTGGCTTCCGTCCCAGTGGTTATTTTGTTTTTTAATATTTTGCAATTAGAATCAAAACAAAATCTTAAAATCCCAATCATTTCTGAATAACTCTCAACAAGCCAATAATTGTAGGGGGACTTAATGCAAACCATTTTATTTGATGATAGCTCGAGTTGTCTCAAATAGTATAAACATTAACAAACGTTAGATATCCCGATATTATTCGTATTGCGTCGGAATATTGTTTCGATTTTCGGATTTGGGTTTCACCGTTTAATCAAGTTCACATAGGTTAATGCAAAAAAAAACTCCCTTTACCCTATAGTCATGATTTTGAGACTTATATATCCCGATAATATTCGTATTGCGTCGGAATATTGATTTGATTTTCGCATTTTAATCAACTTCACATAGGTTAATGCAAAAAAACTCCCCCTTACCCTATAGTAATGATTTTGAGACATATATATCCCGATATTATTCGTATTGCGTCGGAATATTGATTTGGTTTTCGGATTTGGATTTCACCGTTCAATCAACTTCACATAGATTAATGCAAAAAAACTCCCACTTACCCTATTGTCACGATTTTGAGACATATATATCCCGATATTATTCGTATTGCGTCGGAATATGGATTTGATTTTCGGATTTTGGTTTCACGGTTTAATCAACTTCACATAGGTTAATGCCCAGTTGTTTGCAGATACTGAGTAAGGAACGCACATGTCGGCTTAAAAAAACTTGGTGTTTGAGTCAATATTCCGTAGAATTAAATGTTTTTAAATTCACGTCAACTTTCAGATTTATCATAACATATTAAAACAACCATTTGTGCTTGTTGTAGTTGTGGTTGTATGATCATGCTTCTAGTGTTCAAGATGTTCAGCATGCGTCATTTGGACTCGACTTGCACTGGTAATTCTATAATCAAAATGCCATACTCATCGTTTTCCATCAGAGATTTTTAAAATACAAAAATAACTGTGACGTTGAGTCATGACGTCCGTAAAGTGTTGCTGACGTGGACGTCATTCACCGATAACGTTCAATAAAGCAGATAATTTCGGCTAAAATCATACATTAACTGATTTAAAATGTAATAACTAGAATATTTGCTGGGTTTTATTATAGGGAAATCCTTCACTCGACAGTAAGTGTTGTTTTTTTCACGAACGATCTCAGCAAATAAATAATCTCTATATATACGAACGAAATACACTTTATTATCTCTCTATATATACGAACGAAATACACTTTAGTATAACTGTATTTGAACATATTGTATACCATACAGTATTGACATGGCTTGTATCTTTATAAGTATGCATTATAATGTTGAATAACATGCCATTAGTACATTTTAAATGTATATTGTGAATTGTATTTTTACATAGTGTATAATGAAATGAGTACATAGTGTATAATGAAATGAGTACATAGTGTATAATGAAATGAGACTTTTAAAATACTACTTATTAAAGTAGCTATCCCGCCAACAACAGCCAAACTATACGACAGATGTACATCCTTTCTGAACCTTCTGACGAAAAGGTATACGTATAATTACATATTTTCTACACAATATAAACGAATTAAACAAGCCAGACAAAACCCCAAAACTGGAGCGTCGGATTAAAAGTTACACCAACTTATAATATTATAAGTTTACGCATATTCAGTCATAAGTATTTTAAGAACCCATGGATAAACCTATACTTTTAATCTTGTACTTTTAATCCTAACATATACGTTATATGACCTGTCCACCTGCGTAGAGTTTTGATAAACAGTTTGCCGTTATTTGGCGGGTTAGTTTCTTTAATCATGAAGTAAAACGTAAACTCTCTGTTATGTGGATACAGTCATACAGTGGTATGGTTCTCGACTAACAATCGGACAAGTGGATAGTTATGGTTCAGATGTATAAACTCTCGACTAACAATCGGACAAGTGGATACAGTCATAAAGTGTTATGGTTCAAATGTATAAACTCTCGACTAACAATCGGACAAGTGGATACAGTCATAAAGTGTTATGGTTCAAATGTATAAACTCTCGACTAACAATCGGACAAGTGGATACAGTCATAAAGTGTTACGGTTCAAATGTATAAACTCTCGACTAACAATCGGACAAGTGGATAGTTATGGTTCAGATGTATAAACTCTCGACTAACAATCGGACAAGTGGATACAGTCATAAAGTGTTATGGTTCAAATGTATAAACTCTCGACTAACAATCGGACAAGTGGATACAGTCATAAAGTGTTATGGTTCAAATGTATAAACTCTCGACTAACAATCAGACAAGTGGATACAGTCATACAGTGTTATGGTTCAAATGTATAAAGGCTCGGCTAACAATCAGACAAATGGATAGCTTAAATTGTATTTTAATTAAAAGATAAACGCATGGCTAGATCTCAAAACTGATACACATGTGAAAAAAAAAAACCCGTTCATATTGATATAATGTGTTAGTCTTAAATGTCTTTCAATTAAATTAGTCTTTTAACAGTTTATTGCCTTAAGTGGTCATTTTTGTTCCATAACATAACATAATCGTTATTTTTCACTCGGGTTACAACGTATGTGAAGTACATGAAATAACAACATGAGGCATAGTACACAACATATAATGTTGTATAACTGGGTAGCGATATGAGAGATAGTAGGTAGAAGGAGCATCAGGGGAGGGAGAAGCTTGGCTAGGATTACATAGTTAGATGTAGAATACGAGAGCAGTTGCAATTCATTATTATTAGGTGATGGATAGTATGCATTTGATGAATATTTTTTTTTTTAAAGTTTTCTAAGTTTTATTATCGTAACACTGATATAATAGCAGTTTAAAACACTTCTGCGACAAGGTTTATCACAACCTGTCTTCTATGGAGATGTGATTTACAAACATAGGAAGATTATCGGTCGTGATAATTTTCATGAGTTATTTATTAAAATTATTAGAAAATTTATAAACAGAGGTTACGACCGAAGTATTCTGTTGCGCAATGCATGCTTAACTAGACCCTTCTACGGTTTGCAGTTTTGCTTTCCTCTTTTATTGCACAACGACCGGATAGGCGGTGGACTCTTATGACAACGTGTTCCTAAATCATTTAAGGCGGGAAACGTTTGATCTATGTCCTTCACTCCGTTTTGTCGTGCCCTTAATGGTTTTCCCTTTGATGCTCTGACTTCACAGACGGGTCATCGAGTACATATAAGATTAGCTTCTTAGGTTTAACTTATTTTTTGATATATTATATACATGAACATTTCTGTTTTTATACCCACGTTTTTGAAAAAAACACAGGGTATATTAAAATCGCCTCCGTTTGTCCGTCTGTCAGTCCGTCCGCCCGTCCGTTACCGCATCTCCTCCGAAACCGCTGAACGGAATTCAACGAAACTTAGGGTGTGACTTCACCATATGATGACGGCGTGCAATTATTTTTGGCTCCGAGCCCAGGGGACCTCACTGGGGGTGGTGGTCAAAAGGTGAAATACACTAAAAATTCATTTTGTCATTTTCCCATATTTTTGCACAAAACTTGATGAACGTGAAGTTGGCAGTAGCAGTAGCAGCAGTAGCAGTAGCTACTGCTACTGCTACTGCTACTGCTGTTACTGCCAGCAGTAGCAGCAGTAGCAGTAGTTACTGCCAGCAGTAGCAGCAGTAGCAGTAGTTACTGCCAGCAGTAGCAGCAGTAGCAGTAGATACTGCTAGCAGTAGAACACCATCTCAGTAGGTATATTCATCGCAAGTGTTTTTCTTTGCGCATTATGTTGTTTCTACTTTCCCACCGTCATATTTAGCAGACAACCCCTTTCGCATATTTCGCAACAATCATATGTTTCCTACTGCTATTGCTACTGCTACTGCTAACTACTGCCAGCAGTAGCTACTGCCAGCAGTAGCAGCAGTAGCAGTAGTTACTGCCAGCAGTAGCAGCAGTAGCAGTAGATACTGCTAGCAGTAGAACACCATCTCAGTAGGTATATTCATCGCAAGTGTTTTTCTTTGCGCATTATGTTGTTTCTACTTTCCCACCGTCATATTTAGCAGACAACCCCTTTCGCATATTTCGCAACAATCATATGTTTCCTACTGCTATTGCTACTGCTACTGCTAACTACTGCCAGCAGTAGCAGCAGTAGCAGTAGCTACTGCCAGCAGTAGCAGCAGTAGCAGTAGTTACTGCCAGCAGTAGCAGCAGTAGCAGTAGATACTACTAGCAGTAGAACATCATCTCAGTAGGTATATTCATCGCGTTTTTTTCTTTGCGCATTATGTTGTTTCTACTTTCCCACCATCATGTTTAGCAGACAACCCCTTTCGCATATTTCGCAACAATCATATGTTTCCTACAGCTATTGCTACTGCTACTGCTACTGCTAACTACTGCCAGCAGTAGCTACTGCCAGCAGTAGAAGCAGTAGAGTCAATAGTCATCTTAATTACGACGATATATGATCATCTATATATGATATTTCTTTGCGCAAGTATGTTGTTTCTACTTTCCCACCATCATGTTTAGCAGACAACCCCTTTCGCATCTTTCGCAACCATCATATGTTTGCTTCTGCTATTGCTACTGCTACTGCTACTGCTAAATACTGCCAGCAGTAGCAGCAGTAGCAGTAGCTACTGCCAGCAGTACCAGCAGTAGAGTCAATATCATCTTAATTACGACGATATATGATCATCGGTTTTCTTCGCAGAAGTATGTTGTTTCTACTTTCCCACAATCATGTTTAACAGACAACCCCTTTCGCAACCGTCATATGTTTGCTACTGCTACTGCTACTGCTGTTTGATTGAAAGTTCGAAAGTAGTAAAACACATCTGGTCGTCGGATAACGAGTGTTGCCGGTGGGAAGATCAACATCATAGACAGGCTGGCGCAGCGTTTTTTAAAGCCTTTTGGTAGTGCTACTAAAATCACACCATTTCAGAACGTTCATCACAATTTTGGTTCTACTGCTGTATGATTGAAAGTTCGAAAGTAGTCAAAAACACGTCTGGTCGTCGGGTTTCGGGTATTGCCGGCGGGCAGATCAACCACATAGACACGCTGGCGCAGAGTTTTTTTAAAGCATTTTGGTGGTGCTACTAAAATAACACCATTTGAGATTGTTTATCGCAGTTTTTGTTATACTGCTGTAGTACTGAAGTCTGTACAGCGGTACATTTTTTCAAAGTGCGTTTTCTGTCGGATAACGAGTGTTGCCGGCGGGCAGATCAACATCATAGACATGCTGGCGCAGTGTTTTTTTAAAGCCTTTTGGTAGTGCTACTAAAATCTCACCATTTGAGACCGTTTATCACAGTTTTGGTTCTACTGCTGTATGATTGAAAGTTCGAAAGTAGTCAAAAACACGTCTGGTCGTCGGATGACGAGTGTTGCCGGCGGGCAGATCAACATCATAGACAAGCTGGCGCAGTTTTTTATGAAAGCCTTTTGGTAGTGCTACTAAAATAACACCATTTGAGATTGTTTATCGCAGTTTTTGTTCTACTGCTGTAGTACTGAAGTCGAATAACGGTACATTTGAACGTGCGTTTTCTGTCGGATAACGAGTGTTGCCGGCGGGCAAATCAACATTATAGACATGCTGGCGCAGTGTTTTTTCAAAGACATTTGATAGTGCTACTAGAATCTACCTATTTGAAATTCTTAATCAACGTTTTAGTTCTACTGCTGTGTTACTGAAGTTTGCACTGAAATATACTCGAAATGGCGTTTTTGTAAGGTTTCGGGTGTTGCCGGCGGGCAAATCAATATCATAGACACGCTGGCGCAGCGTTGTTTTAAAGTCTTTTGGTAGTGCTACTAAAATCTCACCATTTGAGACCGTTTATCACAGTTTTGGTTCTACTGCTGTATGATTGAAAGTTCGAAAGTAGTCAAAAACACGTCTGGTCGTCGGATGACTAGTGTTGCCGGCGGGCAGATCAACATCATAGACACGCTGGCGCAGTTTTTTATAAAAGCCTTTTGGTAGTGCTACTCAAATCACACCATTTGATATTGTTTATAGCAGTTTTTGTTCTACTGCTGTAGTACTGAAGTCGAATAACGGTACATTAGAACGTGCGTTTTCTGTCGGATAACGAGTGTTGCCGGCGGGCAGATCAACATCATATACATGCTGGCGCAGTGTTTTTTTAAAGACTTTTGGTAGTGCTACTAGAATCAACCTATTTGAAATTCTTTATCAACGTTTTAGTTCTACTGCTGTGTTACTGCAGTTTGCACTGAAATAGACTCGAAATGGCGTTTTTATCGGGTTTCGGGTGTTGCCGACGGGCAGATCAATATCAAAGACACGCTGACGCAGCGTTTTTTTAAAGTCTTTTGGTAGTGCTACTAAAATCTCACCATTTGAGACCGTTTATCACAGTTTTGGTTCTACTGCTGTATGATTGAAAGTTCGAAAGTAGTCAAAAACACGTCTGGTCGTCGGATGACGAGTGTTGCCGGCGTGCAGATCAACATCATAGACACGCTGGCACAGTTTTTTATAAAAGCCTTTTGGTAGTGCTACTAAAATCACACCATTTGAGATTGTTTATCGCAGTTTTTGTTCTACTGCTGTAGTACTGAAGTCGAATAACGGTACATTTGAACGTGCGTTTTCTGTCGGATAACGAATGTTGCCGGCGGGCAGGTCAACATCATAGATTTGCTGGCGCAGTGTTTTTTTAAAGAACTTTGGTAGTGCTACTAGAATCAGCCTATTTGAAATTCTTTATCAACGTTTTAGTTCTACTGCTGTGTTACTGAAGTTTGCACTGAAATAGACTCGAAATGGCGTTTTTGTCGGGTTTCGGGTGTTGCAGGCGGTCAGATCAATATCATAGACACGCTGGCGCAGTGTTTTTTTAAAGCCTTTTGGTAGTGCTACTAAAATCTCAACATTTGAGACCATTTATCACAGTTTTGGTTCTACTGCTGTATGATTGAAAGTTCGAAAGTAGTCAAAAACACGTCTGGTCGTCGGATGACGAGTGTTGCCGGCGGGCAGATCAACATCATAGACACGCTGGCGCAGTTTTTTATGAAAGCCTTTTGGTAGTGCTACTAAAATCATACCATTTGAGATTGTTTATCGCAGTTTTTGTTCTACTGCTGTAGTACTGAAGTCGAATAACGGTACATTTGAACGTGCGTTTTCTGTCGGATAACGAATGTTGCCGGCGGGCAGGTCAACATCATAGACATGCTGGTGCAATGTTTTTTTAAAGACCTTTGGTAGTGCTACCAGAATCAACCTATTTGAAATTCTTTATCAACGTTTTAGTTCTACTGCTGTGTTACTGAAGTTTGCACTGAAATAGACTCGAAATGGCGTTTTTGTCGGGTTTCGGGTGTTGCCGGCGGTCAGATCAATATCATAGACACGCTGGCGCAGTGTTTTTTTAAAGCCTTTGGTAGTGCTACTAAAATCTCACCATTTCAGACCGTTTATCACAGTTTTGGTTCTACTGCTGTATGATTGAAAGTTCGAAAGTAGTCAAAAACACGTCTGGTCGTCGGATGACGAGTGTTGACGGCGGGCAGATCAACATCATAGACACGCTGGCGCAATGTTTTTTTAAAGCCTTTTGGTAGTGCTACTAAAATCTCACCATTTCAGACCGTTTATCACAGTTTTGGTTCTACTGCTGTATGATTGAAAGTTCGAAAGTAGTCAAAAACACGTCTGGTCGTCGAATGACGAGTGTTGCCGGCGGGCAGATCATCATCATAGACACGCTGGCGCAGTTTTTTATGAAAGCCTTTTGGTAGTGCTACTAAATGTACCATTTGAGATTGTTTATCGCAGTTTTTGTTCTACTGCTGTAGTACTGAAGTCGAATAACGGTACATTTGAACGTGCGTTTTCTGTCGGATAACGAATGTTGCCGGCGGGCAGGTCAACATCATAGACATGCTGGCGCAGTGTTTTTTTAAAGACCTTTGGTAGTGCTACTAGAATCAACCTATTTGAAATTCTTTATCAACGTTTTAGTTCTACTGCTGTGTTACTGAAGTTTGCACTGAAATAGACTCGAAATGGCGTTTTTGTCGGGTTTCGGGTGTTGCCGGCGGTCAGATCAATACCATAGACACGCTGGCGCAGTGTTTTTTTAAAGCCTTTTGGTAGTGCTACTAAAATCACACCATTTGAGATTGTTTATCGCAGTTTTTGTTCTACTGCTGTAGTACTGAAATCGAATAACGGTACATTTGAACGTGCATTTTCTGTCGGATAACGAATGTTGCCGGCGGGCAGGTCAACATCATAGACATGCTGGCGCAGTTTTTTTTTAAAGAACTTTGGTAGTGCTACTAGAATCAACCTATTTGAAATTCTTTATCAACGTTTTAGTTCTACTGCTGTGTTACTGAAGTTTGCACTGAAATAGACTCGAAATGGCGTTTTTGTCGGGTTTCGGGTGTTGCCGGCGGGCAGATCAATATCATAGACACGCTGGCGCAGTGTTTTTTTAAAGCCTTTTGGTAGTGCTACTAAAATCTCACCATTTGAGACCGTTTATCACAGTTTTGGTTCTACTGCTGTATGATTGAAAGTTCGAAAGTAGTCAAAAACACGACTGGTCGTCGGATGACGAGTGTTGCCGGCGGGCAGATCAACATCATAGACACGCTGGCGCACTTTTTTATGAAAGCCTTTTGGTAGTGCTACTAAAATCATACCATTTGAGATTGTTTATCGCAGTTTTTGTTCTACTGCTGTAGTACTGAAGTCGAATAACGGTACATTTGAACGTGCGTTTTCTGTCGGATAACGAATGTTGCCGGCGGGCAGGTCAACATCATAGACATGCTGGCGCAGTGTTTTTTTAAAGACCTTTGGTAGTGCTACTAGAATCAACCTATTTGAAATTCTTTATCAACGTTTTAGTTCTACTGCTGTGTTACTGAAGTTTGCACTGAAATAGACTCGAAATGGCGTTTTTGTCGGGTTTCGGGTGTTGCCGGCGGTCAGATCAATATCATAGACACGCTGGCGCAGTGTTTTTCTAAAGCCTTTTGGTAGTGCTACTAAAATCTCACCATTTGAGACCGTTTATCACAGTTTTGGTTCTACTGCTGTATGATGGAAAGTTCGAAAGTAGTCAAAAACACGTCTGGTCGTCGGATGACGAGTGTTGCCGGCGGGCAGATCAACATCACAGACACGCTGGCGCAGTTTTTTATGAAAGCCTTTTGGTAGTGCTACTAAAATCACACCATTTGAGATTGTTTATCGCAGTTTTTGTTCTACTGCTGTAGTACTGAAGTCGAATAACGGTACATTTGAACGTGCGTTTTCTGTCGGATAACGAGTGTTGCCGGCGGGCAAATCAACATAATAGACATGCTGGCGCAGTGTTTTTTCAAAGACATTTGATAGTGCTACTAGAATCAACTTATTTGAAATTCTTTATCAACGTTTTAGTTCTACTGCTGTGTTACTGAAGTTTGCATTGAAATATACTCGAAATGGCGTTTTTGTAAGGTTTCGGGTGTTGCCGGCGGGCAGATCAATATCATAGACACGCTGGCGCAGCGTTGTTTTAAAGTCTTTTGGTAGTGCTACTAAAATCTCACCATTTGAGACCGTTTATCACAGTTTTGGTTCTACTGCTGTATGATTGAATGTTCGATAGTAGTCAAAAACACGTCTGGTCGTCGGATGACGAGTGTTGCCGACGGGCAGATCAACATCATAGACACGCTGGCGCAGTTTTTTATGAAAGCCTTTTGGTAGTGCTACTAAAATCTCACCATTTTAGACCGTTTATCACAGTTTTGGTTCTACTGCTGTATGATTGAAAGTTCGAATGTAGTAAAAACACGTCTGGTCGTCGGATAACGAGTGTTAATAAATAAGAAAGTATTTGAATTGTTTGTATTATTTCATTTGAAAAGCTTGTAACCATCATATAGAATAAATCCAGAAAACACGGAGACATTTAAGTGTTTTATTTTTATTTTTTGAAAAGGAAGACTTAAAGGCTATTTCTGAGTAACCCGACAAAAACGCCATTTCGAGTCTATTTCAGTGCAAACTGCAGTAACACAGCAGTAGAACTACGTTGATAAAGAATTTCAAATAGGTTGATTCTAGTAGCACTACCAAAGTTCTTTTAAAAAAACACTGCGCCAGCATGTCTATGATGTTGACCTGCCCGCCGGCAACATTTGTTATCCGACAGAAAACGCACGTTCAAATGTACCGTTATTCGACTTCAGTACTACAGCAGTAGAACAAAAACTGCGATAAACAATCTTAAATGGTATGATTTTAGTAGCACTACCAAAAGGCTTTCATAAAAAACTGCGCCAGCGTGTCTATGATGTTGATCTGCCCGCCGGCAACACTCGTCATCCGACGACCAGACGACGTGTTTTTGACTACTTTCGAACTTTCAATCATACAGCAGTAGAACCAAAACTGTGATAAACGGTCTGAAATGGTGAGATTTAAGTAGCACTACCAAAAGGCTTTAAAAAAACACTGCGCCAGCGTGTCTATGTTATGGATCTGCCAGCCGGCAACACCCGAAACCCGACAAAAACGCCATTTCGAGTCTATTTCAGTGCAAATTTCAGTAACACAGCAGTAGAACTAAAACGTTGATAAAGAATTTCAAATAGGTTGATTCTAGTAGCACTACCAAAGTTCTTTAAAAAAACACTGCGCCAGCATGTCTATGATGTTGACCTGCCCGCCGGCAACATTCGTTATCCGACAGAAAACGCACGTTCAAATGTACCGTTATTCGACTTCAGTACTACAGCAGTAGAACAAAAACTGCGATAAACAATCTCAAATGGTATGATTTTAGTAGCACTACCAAAAGGCTTTCATAAAAAACTGCGCCAGCGTGTCTGTGATGTTGATCTGCCCGCCGGCAACACTCGTCATCCGACAACCAGACGTGTTTTTGACTACTTTCGAACTTTCCATCATACAGCAGTAGAACCAAAACTGTGATAAACGGTCTGAAATGGTGAGATTTTAGTAGCACTACCAAAAGGCTTTCATAAAAAACTGCGCCAGCGTGTCTATGATGTTGATCTGCCCGCCGGCAACACTCGTCATCCGACGACCAGACGTGTTTTTGACTACTTTCGAACTTTCAATCATACAGCAGTAGAACCAAAACTGTGATAAACGGTCTCAAATGGTGAGATTTTAGTAGCACTACCAAAAGACTTTAAAAAAACGCTGCGTCAGCGTGTCTTTGATATTGATCTGCCCGTCGGCAACACCCGAAACCCGATAAAAACGCCATTTCGAGTCTATTTCAGTGCAAACTGCAGTAACACAGCAGTAGAACTAAAACGTTGATAAAGAATTTCAAATAGGTTGATTCTAGTAGCACTACCAAAAGGCTTTAATAAAACACTGCGCCAGCATGTATATGATGTTGATCTGCCCGCCGGCAACACTCGTTATCCGACAGAAAACGCACGTTCTAATGTACCGTTATTCGACTTCAGTACTACAGCAGTAGAACAAAAACTGCGATAAACAATCTCAAATGGTGTGATTTTAGTAGCACTACCAAAAGGCTTTCATAAAAAACTGCGCCAGCTTGTCTATGATGTTGATCTGCCCGCCGGCAACACTCGTCATCCGACGACCAGACGTGTTTTTGACTACTTTCGAACTTTCAATCATACGGCAGTAGAACCAAAACTGTGATAAACGGTCTCAAATGGTGAGATTTTAGTAGCACTACCAAAAGGCTTTAAAAAAACACTGCGCCAGCATGTCTATGATGTTGATCTGCCCGCCGGCAACACTCGTTATCCGACAGAAAACGCACTTTCAAATGTACCGCTGTATAGACTTCATTACTACAGCAGTATAACAAAAACTGCGATAAACAATCTCAAATGGTGTTATTTTAGTAGCACCACCAAAATGCTTTAAAAAAACTCTGCGCCAGCGTGTCTATGTGGTTGATCTGCCCGCCGGCAACACCCGAAACCCGACGACCAGACGTGTTTTTGACTACTTTCGAACTTTCAATCATACAGCAGTAGAACCAAAATTGTGATGAACGTTCTGAAATGGTGTGATTTTAGTAGCACTACCAAAAGGCTTTAAAAAACGCTGCGCCAGCCTGTCTATGATGTTGATCTTCCCGCCGGCAACACTCGTTATCCGACGACCAGATGTGTTTTACTACTTTCGAACTTTCAATCAAACAGCAGTAGCAGTAGCAGTAGCAAACATATGACGGTTGCGAAAGGGGTTGTCTGTTAAACATGATTGTGGGAAAGTAGAAACAACATACTTCTGCGAAGAAAACCGATGATCATATATCGTCGTAATTAAGATGATATTGACTCTACTGCTGGTACTGCTGGCAGTAGCTACTGCTACTGCTGCTACTGCTGGCAGTATTTAGCAGTAGCAGTAGCAGTAGCAATAGCAGAAGCAAACATATGATGGTTGCGAAAGATGCGAAAGGGGTTGTCTGCTAAACATGATGGTGGGAAAGTAGAAACAACATACTTGCGCAAAGAAATATCATATATAGATGATCATATATCGTCGTAATTAAGATGACTATTGACTCTACTGCTTCTACTGCTGGCAGTAGCTACTGCTGGCAGTAGTTAGCAGTAGCAGTAGCAGTAGCAATAGCTGTAGGAAACATATGATTGTTGCGAAATATGCGAAAGGGGTTGTCTGCTAAACATGATGGTGGGAAAGTAGAAACAACATAACGCGCAAAGAAAAAAACGCGATGAATATACCTACTGAGATGATGTTCTACTGCTAGTAGTATCTACTGCTACTGCTGCTACTGCTGGCAGTAACTACTGCTACTGCTGCTACTGCTGGCAGTAGCTACTGCTACTGCTGCTACTGCTGGCAGTAGTTAGCAGTAGCAGTAGCAATAGCAGTAGGAAACATATGATTGTTGCGAAATATGCGAAAGGGGTTGTCTGCTAAATATGACGGTGGGAAAGTAGAAACAACATAATGCGCAAAGAAAAACACTTGCGATGAATATACCTACTGAGATGGTGTTCTACTGCTAGCAGTATCTACTGCTACTGCTGCTACTGCTGGCAGTAACTACTGCTACTGCTGCTACTGCTGGCAGTAGCTACTGCTACTGCTGCTACTGCTGGCAGTAGTTAGCAGTAGCAGTAGCAATAGCAGTAGGAAACATATGATTGTTGCGAAATATGCGAAAGGGGTTGTCTGCTAAATATGACGGTGGGAAAGTAGAAACAACATAATGCGCAAAGAAAAACACTTGCGATGAATATACCTACTGAGATGGTGTTCTACTGCTAGCAGTATCTACTGCTACTGCTGGCAGTAACTACTGCTACTGCTGCTACTGCTGGCAGTAACAGCAGTAGCAGTAGCTACTGCTACTGCTGCTACTGCTACTGCCAACTTCACGTTCATCAAAACTTGGTGTATGTAATTGTTACGAAAGATAAACAACATATCAAACGATTTTATTATTTCGAACTCGGACGTCTGGCCGGGGTGCCAAGGCTTTGACGGGGGGTGGGGATTATTTGTTTTTGTAATTATGTCGCAAATAAAACATTATGATGATGGCTCCACACCCAGGGGCCCTATTGAGGGGTCGAAAGGTAAAGTACACTAACAATTCAATC
The DNA here is from genome assembly GCA_037043455.1 of Cyrtodaria siliqua. NCBI lineage: Eukaryota > Metazoa > Mollusca > Bivalvia > Adapedonta > Hiatellidae > Cyrtodaria > Cyrtodaria siliqua. The sequence continues at coordinate 57,442 of JAWPHD010002110.1, read as the reverse complement.
ATTTTTCCATACTTTTTTGCGCATAACATAGTGTTGAACATGATGAAAGATTAAACAACATAAAATCAAACGATTTTATTATTTTGAACTCGGACGTCTGCCTGGGGGGTGGTGGGGGTGGGTGGTGGGGGGTGGGGGTGGGGTGGGGTGGGGGGTGGGGGGTGGGGTGGGGTGGGGTAATTATAGTGATAATTATGTCTCGAATGAGATATGATGATGGCTCCATCCAGGGGCCCTCGGTGGGGTCAAAAGGTCAAATACACTGAAAACTCAATTTGTCATTTTTCCATATTTTTGCATATAGCACGGTATATGTAATTTGCCTATGATTGAACTGAATTGGATTTTATAGTCGCACCAACAGCTAAGGTCATATGGCGACTTTCTAGCTTCCATTGGTGGAGGAAGACCCCAGGTGCCCCTCCGGGCAATTTTCGTGCACGGGCGGGCACCTGGGTAGAACCACCGACGTTCCGCAAGCCAGCTGGATAGCTTCCTCACATAAAGATTCCTAGGCCCCTGAGGGATCGAACCTACAGCGGTGAGGGGCAAGTGATTTCAAGTCAGAGACGTTAACCACTCAGCCAATTTGCCTATGATCATGATGAAAGATTAAACACCATATCAGGCAATTTTATTACGTCTGCCTGGGGGCCCAGGATGGGTGGCGCGGGGGTAGTGTGTGTGTTGGGGTGGTGGTGGGGGAGGGTAGAAATTTGGGGCATTTTTTTCTTGTCTCAGGTGAAACAGGATGGTGGTGGGGGAAGGGTAACAGGGTTGGGGAAAGGGGTTGGGGGGGGGGGGAGGGAATTTAGGGTATTTTTGTAATTATGTCTCAAATGAAACATGATGATAATGGTGGTGGGGGAAGGTTAACTGGGGTCCAATTATTTTTATACACACGTTTTTGCGTCTGCCCATCCGTTACCGTATCTCCTCCTAAACCGAACGGAATTCAACCAAACTTAGCGGCGTGCAAGAGCAACATTATTTTCGGCTCCGCACCCAGGGCCCTGCGGGGGTGGTTGGGGTGGTGTGTTTGTGTGTGTGTGTGTGTGTGTGGTGGGTGGGGGGGGGGGCGGGTTGTCAAAAGGTCAGTTACACTAACAATTCAGTTACACTGTCATTTTTCCATATTTATGCACATAACTTGGTGTATGTAATCGTTATGAAAGATAAACAACATATGAAACGATTTTATTATGTCGAACTCGGACGTCTGCTCTGGGGCCCAGATTGGGTGGGAGGGGTGATTTTTTTTTGTTATTATGTCTCAAATGAAACATTATGATGATGGCTCCGCACCCAAGGGCCCTCAGGGAGTCAAAAGGTCAATTACACAAACAATTCAATTACACTGTATTTTTTCCATAATGTTTGCACATAACTTGTTGGTGTATGTAATTGTCTATGAAAGATAAACAACATATCAAACGATTTTAACAGTAACAACGGAGTTGATTTAGTGAAAAATGCTACATTTTGCATCGTTAAGACGATAGGGCCTTCATTTTTTATCCGACCTTTACCAAACTTTACCAGATTGTTAGTCAATAAAAGCTCGAACAAGTTCGAAAACCAGCCAGATCGGACCAGTAACAGCGGAGTTATGGCCCTTGATTAGTTAAAAATGCTATATTTTGCTTCGTTAAGACGGTAGGGCCTTCATTTTTCATCCGAACTTTACCAAACTTTACCAGATTGTTAATGTCAATGAAAGATCGGAAAAGTTCGAAAACCAGCCAGATCGGACCAGTAACAACGGAGTTAAGACCCTTGATTTAGTGAAAAATGCTACATTTTGCATCGTTAAGACGATAGGGCCTTCATTTTTCATCCGATCTTTACCAAACTTTACCAGATTGTTAGTCAATAAAAGCTCGAACAAGTTCGAAAACCAGCCAGATCGGACCAGTAACAGCGGAGTTATAGCCCTTGATTTAATTAAAAATGCTATATTTAGCCTTGTTAAGGCGATAGGGACTTCATTTTTCATCTTATCTTTACCAAACTTTACCAGATTTTTCTTTTTTTCTTTTCTTCTTTTTTTAATTTTTTTTTTTAATTTTTTTTTTTTTTTTTTTTGATTTTTATTATCTCCACTGGCCACGTTCGAAAACCAGCCAGATCGGACCAGTAACGGCGGAGTTACGTCTCTTGATTTAGTTAAAAAGGCTATAGTTTGCCTCTTTAAGACGATAGTCACTCGCTTCATTGATGTTACAAGAGTCATATTAGCCAGTAGAGCATCCACAGGCCTTCTTGTGCCTCTTGTTTTTAACTATGTCTCAAATGAAACATTATGATGATGGGATTACACTGTATACATTTGTTTCTTCCTACTTCATCGGTGGGGCCGAGGGAAGAGGCATCAAATACACTAATAATTCAATTTGTTATTTTCCCATACTTTTGCACATTAGTTGGTATAATAGTCATCTATGAAAGAGATACACATCATGTCAAATGATTTATTATTTAAAACTAAGGTTGTCTTGCCTTGGGGTTGGTATTGGAGGAGGTGGGTGGTGGGGGAGGGTATCAGGGGGTCAATTTCTTTTTAAAATTAATTCTCAAACGAACATTTTGATGAAGGGATTACAGTGTATAATAATAAGTTGTTCTCCTGTATGCGTGTGTGTGATGGTGGGTGGGGTGGCCTGTGTGAAGAAAACGGGGGTATTTGCGATGGTGTGCCGTCGAATTCGTTCTAGTTTTTCTTATCATACCGCTTTCTCAAATGTAATGGGGTTAACTCGGCGGGGATTATCTTTATTTACACTGTTGCTTAGGGTAAGAGTGAGGTCCCTTTTGCCACTGACCGTTCCAGGTTGTCCTACTCCTGTTGTCAACCACTTATATGTTTGTGATGTGCTTTTTTAATGAATGTGTTTGTAATCACCTTTGTGTTGTAATACATGTTCTTGTTGGACTTACAACCTTTTCTTTGTGCATATTTTAATACAATTCGGTACAGAAACAAATGAGTAGATTAGGCGATTTAAATTGCTTTGCGTTCAATATACCCTGACTGGGACCATATATGTACATTCACCTTTATTATAATTAAGTTTACTGCCACATTACGGAGGAAAACAACAACAAAGAAACATGACAGAGGGTGTATGTTGTCCCTGTACTAAATATGGGAATTTAACGTTTTTACAGGAACTTGTACTAAATGTAGGTCTTGAAAACGTTAAGAGCTAGTTTAATGGGAGGGTATCTGGGTGAGGGTGAAATGTATAAAAAAAAAAAGTGCTACGAGGAAGGGAATATGTAAAAAAAATCCCCACTGAATGGCCTTTCCAATGTTCGTGGGAATCTGGTTTGTAGCAGAATGGGCTCCTTTCATCGTTAAAAGGCGTAATATTTACTGTTTTTGGTGACGGGAGTGACCACAAGAAAAGCGTGCATGTAGGGACGTGCTTTCATTTGCTGTGTGTTATTATTATATTTGGCTGCATTTGCACGTGCAAACTCTGTCTTGGTGTGTGATAGGTTCAGACATGTCATTCATACATAGATTTTGGGTGTTGGATGATGTGTGTTACTTGGATTGTGTTAAAAAGGGACAACAAAACTATACAAAAGGAGTTACGGTTTCGGCGGAGTGGATAATAGTGGATAATGTTGGATACGTGTACTGCAGTATAGTAAGTGAATTTAGTTATTTATTCAAGCTTGTAAATAATGGTATTCGTCTGCAAAGTTATGTAAAGGGACACAGCCATCTTGATAACAATAGACCGAATATAGCAATGCAAAACCCGATAGGTGGCGCTGCGTAAGCTATATTTAGAATTTAGGAACATCCCAACCTGGAGTTGGGTACGTCAAATTACGCACCTTTTAAGTGCTAAGACACTAAAAAGTGGAACTTTTTAAGTTGAATATAGGAAGAAAACACTGCATACATTACGTAATTGACCTCACGGCTTTTGTTATTATTGGTAGATGAAAAATAAATGGAAGCGAAGTGCGGTTTTTGGAAGTTTAGTATTAAATTTTGGCAATTGTTGGACACAAACATTTTTTTTTTTGCATGTGGGGTGGTTCATAAACTTACTTTTTTTTCCTCAATGGACTATTTTGATGATACTATTTAGAAAATACTAATCAGTTTCCCAATATTTTCTAATTTGAAAAATGCCTTTGCATTGCTACCGAATAAGTATTTTCTGCATGGTGTTGTAATATGCTGGCGGTCAATGAAAACGCATCAGTCGATTATATGGGTGTTACATTTTATTGCTAAAGTAATTTATAATTTTGAAATTGAAGAATATTAGTTAACAATTGTAAACAATGATTGTCTCAACATTCGTTAACATGGTGAATAGTGTTCAATGACAGTCATACGGGTATAAAACAAAAGTCATTCATTTTAATACCGGGTTTGTCCAACCGTTTTACCGTTCCTAAAATATCACATAAAGATCACGCAATGCCACACTCAGCTAGAGTTACACGTGATGTTACCTTGCTGAAATAATGTGAGGTCGGGATAGTTCCTTAGATACGGTAATACGTAAGGACATGCCCGATATTAAAGGGACAGACGGCAATCTTGATTTTTTAAAAACTCGCGGCGTCCTGTTTGTTTTGCTACATTACTTGCAGGTGTTCAATCACTAATATTAATTATTAGAATACTTCAAAGTAAATTGTTTTTACATATTGCTGACTGTCGTAAATATTGCACCAATAATATGTTTAATTATTTGATAGAATAATGAAGAAAATTGAAATCTCAATTTGTTATTTAATTTTATGCAAGCAGTTTTAAAGTCAAAATGATGCAGGATTAATAAATAGAGATGGTAATTGTAATGGTTGATATACAACTCAAGATTGCCATGTGCCCCTTTAAAATGTGACTTGTTTTATTATGAATTACTTTAACAATAAGATTTAACACCCATATAATCGACTGGTGCGTGTTCATTGACCGCCAGCATACATTGAAGTTAACACTGTTACAATTCAGTCAATCAGTGTATTTGCAAATAACGGATTTACGGAAGGGAATTAACTCTCGTTGTTAATGTAATCTTCCAAGTTGTTCGTCTTTGTCCACATTTATATCAAAATCTATAATTAAAATAAAGTCCTCAAAACCAAAACAGTGACTCCATGAGTTTTATACACACTTAAGTTACGCATGAAACAAATCGACGAAAATAAAGTTGCCTCATTCTGGTCAGCAATGAAATCGCACACTTCTGTAATCCTTATGTATCTGCATATATATACCTTTCTGTTTACACTGACGTTCACTGACACGTTTCCAATGAAATATTAAGGTTACTTTTTTTTTTAAAGAGATATTGAGCATTTTTATTTTTGAAGTATGTTCTCTGTTTGGTGATAGTGTTTAAAGCTGTATGTTCTCTGTTTGGTGATGGTGTTTAAAGCTCTATGTTCTCTGTTTGATGTTGGTGTTTAAAGCTGTATGCGATTAAACGCATTTTCATAGTTTGTCCGTCCGAATTACATAACGTGTTATGATGGAATATTCTGTTTTGTTATAAAGGAGGTTGAACTATATCAATCCCTTGACTAATAGCTTAATTATAAATGTTTAGAATGGTCGTGAAAAACGTTGAGGTTTATTTGAATGATACACAGTCTATGTCAAATACAGTAATATTAGGACGATTGCCGATCTTTCGTTTCCTTTTCATATTCTTATCAAATAGGCGTCCATTGTATTACACAGTGTTTCAAATAGAGGGATTTTCTACAGGTGAACTAAAACCGGTTCTATCTTTAGGTCAATGAGATCTCTAAGCAATAGGCAATCTTCAATGCGGCATGGTAAGTCAGTTTCGCCAATAAAGTTATGAATGTTCATGCCACACTTACTCCGAACAAAGTTTCTTGCAATGGTAAACAACGATTTGGGTTGTTGTATATGTCTCAGCAGTAGTTCATGTGTCTCAGGTGTGGCTCTTGCTAGCAGTTCATCAACATTCTCTTCTGCAAGTGCATACCCAGTCTCCAAAAGAAGCTCAACAGTACGATAGAAGTTTTTCTTAACAGCAAAATATATGGTCGATCGAATATTGTTAGAATTAGCACCATCGACGAGAACAGGACAATCGAAAGAAAAGCAAGGGAGACCAATCCTATACGCGTCTTCCCTTGCCTGACACTCCATCTTAACATTGGCAAACAGGAGTTCTTTAATCATACTCTCCTTGTTCCAAAATACGGCATGCCAGAACGGCGTGGCCAGACATTTATCTCTGAGATTTGTGTCAGCGCCTAGCTGCAGTAGTGCACGCACAGCCGGAACGTTTTGCTCGTCCACCGCGAGATGCAACGCCGTTCGTCCTAGTTCGTCTTGCGTGTTTACGTCATATCCTCTGGACACCAGCCTTCGTATAGACTCACTAACGTCCAACCACTGAACAAGACTCCAAATTGCAATTATCGGACTAGTGTCGGTGATGTGTGTTTGTTTGTTAGATGTATCTGAATTTGTACAATTCTCCCTTTCGTTTGGTTCCATTGCGCTTGACAGTTTAGCATCGCAAAACGTTTCCTCTGTGGTATCGTCATGGGGCGTACACAAGCAACTATCTTGGAGTTTACGCTTACGGCAATTCTCATAGCGTGAGCAACAGTAGTTTGGTTTTGCAGTCTTTAAAAGTTCTCTGGATTCTGTCCAGCCTAAATGAGTTGCCCAGCTCAAGGCGGTGTATCCCCCAAGATCGGCTTCCGTATCGGCTCCGTGGTCAATAAGCAATTTTAGACAAAGGTGGGCATTTTTCACTGCAGCAAGTATTACAGCTGTCGTCTCGTTATGGTAACCTTGGAACACGTGATCTGCGCTACATCCATTCTCCAGGAGGGTTTGTAATACTGTTACATTATCTGAAAATGTATAAACTGATAATAAGAGTGTATTATCAAAATGCTTCATCATAATATTACATTTAAGAGTACATTTATAATTGTAATACATTAATTACCCATATCACACATAACACATAACACACACATTAAATATCTGTAATATGTTTTACAATAGACATCCATTTAAATGTGGATAAATAAACAAAACCAATTAATTATTATACCATGTTTTGTTTTTAAAAAGAATTACGTATTTGACAATCTGCCAAAGTTCAATATTTAACGCCTTTAAATATGTAAAATTAACGGAATACAAGTATATACAATATATACACATTATCTTAACAAGTAATACATACTTTTACAATTATTCTAAATGCTGCTGTATATGTCTTATTATTGTACAGAATTAAAAAGGAGTTTTCATCTATACCTGAATAATACTCTATTCAATATATTTGGTTAATTTAACAAACTAATGTATACAAGTCGAACAGGAAACATACATACCCTGTTTTATTGCTTCAAGCATGGCACACGGGTGATGGCGTCTTAACGCGTTGCTTCGAAGGCCAGGCGACCAATTACCCAATGACTCTTCGGCACCCAGTAACAGGTTGATCAATTCTAAACTGTTATTTTGCACAGCAAAGAGAACCGGACTTTGCAACATGGAGTTTCTGTATGCCAAGTTGATATCACTTATCATCAGCAGATGTCGCACCATGTCGTCCTCTTTGTTCATCACAGCCAGCATTAGGGACGAGTAAGTTGTACCGTGTGATAAAATCGTAGCATTCACATCTACTTGCTGGGCAAGGAGGTAGCAAAATATATTGAAATGACCATTTGCTATAGCGATATGTATCGGACGAAGCTCAAAAATACCGCTCTTTGTTTCCAAGCTGCATCCATTGTGATGTAAATATTTGAACACTTCGAATTTCCCAAGAGCTGCAGCCATCAGTATGAGTTTGGTAGTTGCTGTGACAGTTTCATGTTTTTTGTCCATACAGCGATAACGTTGACAATGGAAGCATTTCCGTTTCGGAAGACACTGAATGACATGCGCAGGCTTCCGGAAATATTCAAAATTTGTCGCGCATACACAGTGATTTGTCAGTGTACTGCATTCTGAAAATTTAAAGAGAAAACAACTACATGTATATGATTTTTTTTATTTGGTCAGTTTTAGCTACCAAGCTGAATTATTTTTTATTAGCTCGGTTTCAGCTACCAAGCTGGCGCCTGTTTATTTCCAGTCATTCTGTTTCGGGGTAATTATTTGGCACACAAACAATGGAAGCATAGCATTCATGATGTTTTTAAAGACACATTTCCCAACTGAATTTAGTCGTTGAAAAATCATGGATAGCATGCTTTTTAACTGCTTACTTCTCGCTGACTGATTACCACAGAGACATTATATTGAGGCCCCATCACAGTTTTTTTTCTTTTCATTTACTATAACCTTAGTTTTTGAAATACAATATATTGCAACTAAAAACACTGGATTGTCTATTATGGGGGAGCATATAGTCGCCGCTTTTTCCGTCCGTGTGTGCGTCCATGCGTCCGTGCGTCACACTTTTTGTCCGGAGCATAACACAAAAAGTATGCTTGATTAAAGTTCGTGTGAATGATTATGACAATGAAACGGAGTGCAGTTCATAGGAACCATAACTCTAGCTTCACTACTTTTTTAATTATCTCCCTTTTTTGCCCGGGTTTGCACCTGGGGTCTTCCTCAGCCAATAAAAAGCTGGAAATTGTCGACAAATGACCTTAGCTGTTGTTGCAACTATAAGATCCAGTTTAATGAATTCATATAAGATTTGGTTGAATTCCGACAAGCGGTTTCTGAGAAAAAGATTACGACGACGACGGACGACGGACAGACAACGGACGGACGAAGAGTGATTCCAAAACACATTGAGCCTTCGGCTCAGGTGATCAAAAACACTGACAGATGACAACGTTTTTTGAATTTTGAAGTCCCGATGAGTTTCTTGCATTTGAGATTTACTAAAACATGGCAGATGTAACTGATAATAGAGTATAATATTGTGCTAAAAATACAAAAACTATTAATTGTTAACACGGGTCTTTTAAGAAAATCCATCTATACATAGTTGTTTTAACATATATACAAGTGCACATAAAATGCAAAACGGTTATAATTTTTACTATATTAGTATACACTCTTTATGGGACGGGCCTCATCCTTTGACAAAAAACTAATAATCTCAATTTCCTTGTGCAAATGTATTTCTAACAGCGATTTACAGTTGCCTATAGAAATTCTCTCCCCACCCCCCAAATACAATAGGCTCGAAATGTGTCTTTAAACTACACACATTTCTCATACTTCTACTTTTATTCAAAAACAACAAATATTTGTGTGATAAATATTAACAATGCTTATCATTTAGTATAATGTGGTGGTTGTGTTAGTAGTGGTGGTTGTGGCAGTAGTGGTGACTGTGGTAGTTGTGGGGTTGTGGTGGTTGTGGTAGTTGTGGTGGCTGTGGTAGTAGTGGTGGCTGTGGTAGTAGTAGTGGTAGTGGTGGTTGTTGTAGTAGTGGTGGTTGTGGTAGTTGTGGTGGTTGGTAGTTGTGGTAGTTGTGGTGGTTGTGGTGGTTGTGGTAGTTGTGGTGTTTGTGGTAGTAGTGGTGGTTGTGGTAGATGTGGTGGCTGTGGTAGCTGTGGTAGTAGTGGTGGTTGTGGTAGTTGTGGTGTTTGTGGTGTTTGTGGTGTTTGTGGTAGTAGTGGTGGTTGTGGTAGTTGTGGTGGCTGTGGTAGCTGTGGTAGTAGTGGTGGTTGTGGTAGTAGTGGTGGTTGTGGTAGTTGTGGTGGCTGTGGTAGTAGTGTTGGATGTGGTTGTGGTGGCTGTGGTAGTAGTGGTAGTTGTGGTGGCTGTGGTAGTAGTGTTGGCTGTGGTAGTAATGGTGGCTGTGGTAGTTGTGGTGGCTGTGGTAGTAGTGGTGACTGTGGTAGTTGTGGTGGCTGTGGTAGTAGTGGTGGTTGTGGTAGTAGTGCTGGTTGTGGTAGTTATGGTGGTTGTGGTACCTAACTGTGGTGGCTGTGGTAGTAGTGGTGGTTGTGGTGGTTGTGGTGGTTGTGGTAGTTGTGGTGGTTGTGGTAGTAGTGTTGGTTGTGGTGCTTGTGGTAGTAGTGGTGTTTGTGGTAGTAGTGGTGGTTGTGGTAGTTGTGGTGGTTGGTAGTTGTGGTAGTTGTGATGTTGTCGTGGTTGTGGTAGTTGTAGTGGCTGTGGTGGCTCTGGTAGTAGTGCTGGTTGTGGTAGTTGTGGTAGTTGTGGTAGTAGTGGTAGTTGTGGTGGCTGTGGTAGTAGTGGTAGTTGTGGTGGTTGTGGTAGTTGTGGTGGTTGTGGTAGTAGTGTTGATTGTGGTGGTTGTGGTAGTAGTGGTGTTTGTGGTAGTAGTGGTGGTTGTGGTAGTTGTGGTGGTTGGTAGTAGTGGTAGTTGTGATGGTTGTGGTGGTTGTGGTGGTTGTGGTAGTTGTAGTGGCTGTGGTAGTTGTGATGGCTGTGGTAGTAGTGGTGGTTGTGGTAGTTGTGTTGTGGTGGTTGTGGTTGTAGTGGTGGTTCTGGTGGTTGGTAGTAGTGGTAGTTGTGGTGGTTGTGGTGGTTGCGGTAGAAGTGGTGATTGTGGTAGTAGTGGTGGTTGTGGTAGTTGTGGTAGTAGTGGTGGTTGTGGAAGTAGTGGTAGTTGTGGTAGTTGTAGTAGTAGTGGTGATTGTGGTACTAGTGGTAGTTTTGGTGGTTGTGTGTTTGGGGGGTGGGGGTGATGAGGGGGTGTTATCATGTCAGGCGTCTACGGTGTTGCATTCCAGTTTGGCAGCACTATATATTTCAGCATAAATCTCACTAGACACCGTCCTGCTATGACTGAATGATTGTTAAAAGAGACGTTAAACCTCCTACATACATTCATACATACATTATTTGCATCTAGAAACACGAACTTGTCTCTAATACTAGATGTTGTTAATAAAGTGAAGAAAGAACAAGTAAATGGTATGTGTAACTATACCGATACTATGAGGTTAATAAGTCAACCAGAAGCAGTAAATGGAAGCGCAAGTGTAATGGAAACAACTGGAGACAAATCTCATAAACCCCTTGTCTGGGATTGTAATCTTGTATAATACATTGAGGCTTGACCATTGACCAATGGTAACCAATAATTTGCAAGGTTTCGTTCTTGAGAGGGAGAGAGAGAGAGAGAGAGAGAGAGAGAGAGAGAGAGATCGTGATATTAACTCCGTACATATTTTATATAAGTATATTTTAAGTGTTATGCTTATCTATATAATTATTTGTAATGGTTCTTTATGGCTTACACTGTACAAATGTAAAATCAATAGGTCATTTTGATCAATTTGCAAACTGTATAGGAGTAATATGTTGCTATAAATAGATTGTGTGTATCATTGTTTTGTATGCTGCTTGGAATTAAATGTATGATTATAAATCACTACACGTGTGTGCACTGACATTAACTTGACCTTGTGTTTGCACTGTGTAATGGGCTGATGGCCCCAATCGCAATAAAGAAGTATTGTATTGTATTGTATTGTATGTATTGTTTTGTATTGTATTGTATTGTATTATATTGTATTGTAGTGTGTTGTAGTGTAGTGTATGTATTGTTTTGTATTGTATTGTATTGTATTGTATTGTATTGTATTGTATTGTATTGCATTGTATTGTATTGTATTGTATTGTATTTGTTAGGGTTGTTATGACGGATACAAGCTAACACATGTCTGCATTCGAATGCTACTAAAGCTAAACTATGCTAATATACTTTATAATTTATCAAATACCAACCTAGTATTATGTCTTCGTCTACTATATCTAGATGGGTGTTGAACTCTTTGAGAGCGACGTCTTCCTTACTGTGGACCAAATGCTGAATAAGTGCCTCCATTCTAACGTCGGGTGTGTTCTGTACCATAACGGCATATGTCTCGTTCCGTATATAGTCACAGCGTCAGTTGCATACTACCATATGTAGTAGTTATCAATCTGAAATTATTACATTTAAGACAATAATACTACTGACATATGTTACTGATTTGCAAACGTGTTTCGTTCATGAACAGCCTCCATCAAACTGAGACTGCAATATATGTCCATCGTGTTCGGCGATTTCCAATGTTCTCCTTTTATACTTTGTTGAATAAACAGTTTAATCTAGTAAAGCAAGTTATCAAGGTTTGGTGATATTAGGCTGCACCAAATTACAAAAAAAATATAAAAATACAGAAAAAAACAAACAACAACAACAACAACAAAACAACAACAACAACAAAAATAACAAAAACAAAAAATAGCAAATAAACACATCCATACACACCAGCAGGACCAACATAATGCTGTTCACGTCGGTGTACATATCAAGAGCTCCTGTTCTGTCCTATACTGTCACAGTCAGTAAGCCACATCAAACCGAATGTGCAATTATTAGATTAGTTTGTGCGTCATGATTAATTGTGAACAACGAAAACTGCATCAATTATTTATAAAGCACCATTTCATTATTGGGTTTTGGGTTTTTACATATTTTTTTGGTTGATGTAAATTGTTGATTCTTTGGCATGTTAATATGTACAGTGTCTTTCTTTCTATAGAGTGATTATACAGTGTCGATATATATATAGTGTAAACATGTGTCTATTCCAAATATATCTATATTCATCTATACAGTGTCTATACAATGTTTATACGTGTCTGTACGACGTGTATCTATACAGGGTCTATAGAGAGTGTTTCTATACAATACGTATACCGTGAATATATGTGTCTATAGGACGTGTATCTATACAGTGTCTATAGGACGTGTATCTATACAGTGTCACAGTGTCTCTGCAGTGTCTATATATGTATATATGAAGTGTGCACATACAGTATCTATCTGCATATGTTTCTATACGATGCATATGTACAGTTTTTGTACAGTACACATGTACAGTGTAACTATATTTAAAAGTGCATGTACAATATCTGATCCTGTTTTAAGAACTAAAACATAATAACACATTACTGTACATTAAGCTCTTTCTGATTTAAATAATATTTGAATGTATGAAATTGCGCATTCGATTTTGGAACACAAGATTCATATTGACATTTAAGAAGGGTAACATTGCAATGGGTGGTGATAGTTTTGACCCGATCGTACACCATAAACTACCAACACTATCAATTGTGTGCATACTTGAGTGTAATCAAGTAGACGATACAATGCAACATTTAGTTCTCTCTCGTTCTTGTATTACAGCGAAATTGACGTACCGGTATTTCAACAATTTCGTTTCTAACATCTGCATTTTAAAATGTCAACACCCTTTGAACAAATACAATCAAACCAGTGTATACTGTTGAAAATCTCTTTTCTTTACGTTTTTATTTAGGATTTAACCTATTTACCCTAGCGTCAAGTTTCTTTCTCTTGTTAACAATTCGTAATAAATGTCCTATAAGTGCATTCTATAGACGGTTAAGACATTTAAATCATGCTTTGTGTATATGTATCAATACACTATGGATTAATTTTGAAATTAGACTTTAATTTCAGATCAACTCTGCAATACACAATCATATAACTGAGTTTACTGATATAATTGTGTATGTACATTTACAATACAACCATACTTATTAGAAAATAACTAGAAATAGCATACTCGTACAGGTTTTAAATTATATTAAATCTTAAATCAGTTTAGATTGAAGAACACCTTTATAAACGCATTGCTCCTGTTTCAATTATATAATATTGCTAGTTATAAATTTACCTGGATTTATATATGTATATATGATAGGATATATATGACTGGGAATTATAATGTGTTTAGCATCGTCAACAAATATGACTCTACGTATATAAACATTATAATATAAGCAATGGAAACAAACCCTGGAAAATATTTAAAGTTAAATTGATATATTACGCAATCACACGATTAAATCAGTTTATTTAAAGTTGTTTATTGATTTAGACCAGCTAACTTAAGCCTGAGTATATGCAAACAAAAATGAAAAGAAGCAAATGCACAAACATATTGTATATGGTCTCCACCTACCTCTATGTCTTCCGTTGCTTTAACCACACTTTCCCTATCATTCCAATCCAGTTATACTCGCTATAAAGGTAGTACTATATTAAACAAGCACATGTATGCTTGTAAAACCAATCGATTATCGATTATGTTCGATTGTCCATAACCCATACAGTAAAGACCGGTGCAAATATAACGCTATCTGCAGATAGAAATAGTTGTAGACAGGTATAAAGTAACAAACACAGTCTAGCCCGATCTATAAATGATTAATGAACACCCATATGACTGGTTCGTTAGCTAAATGAGATACATGACATACAATTGCGGTCAATATACTCTATAAGGCATTGAGCGCTTCATCATAATTAGAGAGTTTTAACATGAATTATCACTTAATCTAGAAATGCTGTATGAAAGTCGATGTTGTACGGAACAAAGAAATCGTTATTTCACTTTGACAGTCCATATGAGGAAGTAATTCAAATCTGATTATCGGAAACCTTGGCTTCAGATTAGTTTCCCTTTGACTTGTTTTGTATATAACGTTATTTATTAATTTTAACAATTATATGCTAACGGTCAATGAAAACGCACCAGTAGATGATATGGGTGTACCATTTTATTGCTAAAGTAATCTATAATAATAAATGCATATTTTGAAATCAAGGGGTATTGATTAACAACTACAAACACTGATTGTCTCAAAAGTTCTAAACATGGTGAAAGTGTTCAATTAAAGTCACCCGGGTAGAAAACAAAGGACACACATTTTGAAACCGGGTATGTCCAACCGTTTTACCGTTCCTAGGAAATCATCCCGACGTCACGTCATTTTAGCAAGATAACGTCACTTGTAACTCTAGGCTGTGTACAGCTAAATGTAGCCTGGCTTAAGCCCCGCCTTTTGTTGTGTACGATTCAGTACAGAAGTGAAAGTTCACAGAGGTCAGCAGATATAACTTTGATTTTTCAGGAAGGATAAACTATAGGTAAAATAATCCCCATCAGCTAGGATCATTAAATTAAAAAATAAAACAAATATTTTTTCATGTTTTTGAAAATTTAACATCCATTGAAATTGCATGTCAATATTCAGTGCGGATTCAATAGTATTTGTAAACACAGACATGTGCAGAGAGGTTGAGCTGGAAAAGTTGTCTTTTTCACACTTTCAAAGGCTTTGTGATGGAAATATCTATGAAATAAGGTAATTTAAAGAAAATCTGGTGTATAATTCTTGAGATATTAGCTGACAGGTGCCACAGGAGGTCTATGGGAAAGTATTTAGTTTTCTGCAACCTATAGGCTAGATTCTGCATATGGTAAAAGTGAAAGTAGACATACTTTTTTTCTAACACAATGATTTGAAAGTGTGAGAAATGTTGAATTATGGTGTATTTTGACTTTTCTTATAACTCTTTTCATGATTTTTAAATATTTCAAAGTTTTATGATGCAAAATAGGTATTTTAAATTCTTTTATTAAGGGTTGTGGACACAAAATTAGCCATACCTGACACCTGGTATACACAATTGGCCTGTAATGCACGTGTTTGACACAGTTAAAGGTATATCTAGTAAGTTTTATTCATTTCTGAGGGCTTTGCATACATTGTTTGACAAAAATGTCAGTAAGCGACAATCTACATCTGTCCGAATTGATGTCGAAAAGCCGCTTATGTCTGTTTTGAAAAAGATGTTGAGGTAAACTCTGACTTTGAGTTCATCGCTTCTATATGGTTAGTGTCGATATGCAAATATTTTATGCCGTTTAATACATTTTACAAATTAAATGATTTAGTTGGCAAAAAATATGACATTTTCTATGTATTTTAAAAGTTTTTTTCTACCACACTCCTTCATTTTAATGAATTTTCATGGATCTGTACTTTAAACAGTGCTTATTGGCTGCATGGTTGCATAAAAATGACCTGTAAAGATGCTACAAACATTAAAAATAAAAAAATACAATAAATAGTACAGTTATCATGTGTAATGAGCATATTGTAAAACATGAGATGGCCCTAAAAATGGAGTTGGGGAGGATAGTCTCAGAATTATTTTTTGTCATTTTTAAACTGAAAAGTTGCATTTTCTTGATGTGTTAATTAATTCATTTGAAGGCAGATTTTGAATATATACAAAAACAGTGGCATTTTTATGGCAAAATCTGCTATTTTGACCCCTGAAAATCACAAATATCATTTTTGAGTAGATATTATTTTCAAGATAGCTTCAACTGGTTAAAAATCACATGTTGTTGATGAAATCAATTTAAAATCACTTTATATGATTCAAAAGATTTGAACGGTTGTCGAGATATGGCATTTTGAAGATTCTGGATTTACGCGTAAAAACCGAAGGAATTTTGCCTTAGCCGAAGCTCTTTTAAGCCCTCATATTTTGTCAAAAAGGATTTTTTTCTAAAAAAGAATGACATAATTTTTCTCAGATTGAATGTATCAAACAATTTAGCCAGAAACAAATACCCTCTGTCAAGTCTGAATATCTCTCTATAGGCTGTGTACAGCTAAATGTAGCCTGGCTTAAGCCCCGCCTCTTGTTGTGTACGATTCAGTACAGAAGTGAAAGTTCACAGAGGTCAGCAGATATAACTCAAATATTCAATATGCATTTTCAGGAAGAATAAACTATAGGTAAAATAATCCCCATCAGCTAGGATCATTAAATTAAATAAAACAATATTTGTTCATGTTTTTGAAAATGTGACATCCATTGAAATTGCATGTCAATATTCAGTGCGGATTCAATAGAGACATGTGCAGAGAGGTTGAGCTGAAAAAGTTGTCTTTTTTACACGTTCAAAGGCTTTGTGATGGTAATATCTATGAAATAAGGTAATTTAAAGAATATATGGTGTATAATTCTTGAGATATTAGCTGACAGGTTAACGTGATGTTGGGATGATTTCCTAGGAATGGTAAAACGATTGGCCTTAATAATGTACTGGTGCATTTTCATTGACCATCAGTATACCTAGAAGCATTTAATTATTACTGTTTCTTGGTAAAGTGAAGCCACTTTCAGTACAGGTCTTTTGTTAAAAAGCTAACGCGATGTTTAACGTAGACTGGCTCTCAGTGGTTATAGTTTCTTTTAATATTGCAATCAGAATCAAAACAAAATCGTAAAATGTGGTATCAGTATTTTTCTGAATAGCTCTAAACCACTGATGTTTGAAGCCAATAATTCAAAGGGGACTTAAAGTAGACTATTTGATTTGACGATAGCTTAAGTTGTCTCAAATATTATAAACGTGAACCAGTCTAGGTTTAACTGCAACATGCAATTCCCATATTAAACGGTCAAAGTCGTTAATAGCATAATGTGATGCGGAAGGAATTTATCTTTTATGCCACGAGAAATGTGCTTAGAACTGAGCCGATGCATTGTTATGTAAAATACGAACATGCATTATCACCTTTTGTGGAATTTTTGATACTGCTATTTTTATATTGGAAAATTGATACGGTCAGTGGCAAACAAGCCGATGGGGATTTAGAGTAGGATCTAAAACGAACCAAACCCTACACACATAAATTTAGTATGTGTATTTATAGTATGTTGCTTTTTGTCTCGCACACGATAGTGGGTAGCGAGACATAGCAATCACATGTCTGGCGCTGCTGGATTTTTTTTAAAACTTTGTCAAGGTCAAGGTTATATTTTGCGTTATTTTCCCAAAACTTAACATTGGTTAGGTAATTTAACCTTGGATAATCAGTTAACCACAGTTAACTGTATGTGATTGCTTCATTTTCTCATTGGTGGACATCACTGAACGACAAAAATTACCAAGGTCAAGGTCATATTTTGCTTATTTTCCCCAAACTTAACCTTTAGGTAACTTAACCTCTGTTAACTTTATGTGATTGCCTCGCTTTTTGTCTTTGATACTTGGTCATGTATATTGGTGGAATTGGTGGACATCGCTGAACGACACAATATACCATGGTCAAGGTCATGTTTTGCAGCAGTTTGGTTAGGTAAGTTAACCTCAGTTAACTTTTTCTGATACCTTTTAATTTCTTTGTTTGATACTTAATGGTATTGGTGGACATCACTGAACGACAAAAATTACCAAGGTCAAGGTCATATTTTGCGTTAATTTCCCCAAACTTAACCATGGTTAGGTAACTTAGCCTCAGTTAACTTTATTGTCTCACTTTACGTGTTTGATACTTGGTCATATGTTTTGTTGGCATTGGTGGACATCGCTGGACGACAAAAAGTACCAAGGTCAAGGTCATATTTTGCGTTATTCCCCCCAAACTTAATCTTAGTTAGCTTAACCTTGGTTAGGTAATTTAACCTCAGTTAACTTTATGTGATTGCCTCACTTTATTTCTTTGATGCTTGGTCATATGTATTGTTGGCACAGGTGGACATCGCTGAACGACAAAAAATACCAAGGTCAAGGTCATATATTGCGTTATTTTCCCAAAACTACACTCTGGTTAAACCACTTAACCTCAGTAACTTAATTTCTTATGAATACCTTGCTTTTATTTGTTTGACACTTGGTCATTTGAAGTGTTGTCTTTGGTGGACATCATTTAAGCACAAATTTAATAAAATATTTCATATGCGGTTTGCCGCGGTGGGCGAGACACCCTCAGACCGAGTTCATGTTTTGCTTTTATTGCCATACTCTATATGAAAGGATTGACTACAGGAGCACAGTAAGTAAACAAATCCGAAGAATTAGAAAATCTTATACAGAAAGATAACTTCATATGTATCGCTTAAGCCGGTGCTAGAGGGCGTGAGAGGTGTTGCATCTTATAAGTACCTCTCATGAACAGACTCAATAAAACCGAGTCTGCTACTTTTCTCCCTTGTTTGTGTTTGTTGCTTCCAAGGGATCACCTTTTCAGTATTTATTCACATTTAACATTCAGAGGCAAACATGCTAATCCGTCTACAAATATTACATAGACTAAATGAAGAATTTAAATGACAAATTATTCCATATAGGCCTTGAGCCAGGACCCACAATTTTCGATATTGTTACCAACTCAAGGGACAAATTCTACCATCACTGTTTGAAAAGAGCAATGTATATAGATTACATTTTTCCATGATAGCAATCTGGAACAGGTAGCTTATATAAAAAAAATCAAACATTAATAGGTTATCATTGTAGAGCTTTCATATAAGTTTGTGATGTTCATTTTTGAATGTCATGCTTGTGTGAATAATTATTGATGTACTTTTTAAAGATGCACTTAAGTTTACAATTCATTAAGTTACATAAAGCGTAAATAAGCTCTTTTTTAGGACTGAATTTAGTTTAAAATCTCTCTTTTGCATCAAATTAGAAGTCAATTTACCCCACCCACTATTGACACATTTTTATGCATTTAGTTTAGTCAATATTTTTTACATTATATGTGTAAACTTGTAAGAATCGGTAATTTACAACCTTTCTACATGATTTAAATAATATTATAATATCAATTAGGGATTGTTATGACCTTATGATAGATTGATGAAATTAAGTACTAAGCAATGTTCATGGTATTGCATATATATATATATATATATGTGTGTTCAGTAAGCCTGATAAGTTGATACACATGCCAAACTAGAAGTATAAGCCTTCCTCAAGGTAATTGCAACATAAATAGTATTATATATATTATGATATATACATATATTGCACAGACGACACACAGTCCAAAGGATTCTAGATAAAGGAAATGTGCGGTTTAACGTGGTTTCTTTTATCAAAAGTCTATTTTAGGTGTATGCGTCATGGCAATACTTATTATGATTACGCATTTGGATTATGTATTACACATAAATACATGAATTAAACATTGCATATTGCAGCGCAACATTTTAAAAGTTGTCAATTTTAATACTTTTTAATTACAAGTAATGCATATTTTAAGGATATTTACACCTGGTTTACCCCCACCAATATACAACACAATGAAGAATTCTGCATATGAAATGTAAAAATAGTAGTATATGCATTTGCACGAACCATTTTTGAGTTACTGAAAAAAGAATCGACAAAGATGAATTGATTTGAATTAGGGTTTTACGGCGTACCAACACAAACAGAAATGAACATTCGATCCGGCTCACTCTTCATTAACATCTAGATAAAAATATGCAGAATATGCCTAGAACCTTCTTACCTGCAGAACTTTAGAGTTGCTGCACATTTTTTAGTAAACACTCCATTTTTCGCTGGAGCCATGATCACTGCCACCACTGAGGTAGCACCTGAAACAATACAGGTTTCATGATGAAAATAATGAACAAAAATGACAACATGAACATCAATTCGGGGACATTTTTACCTCTCTGCCAGGATATGCAGTGGTCATATTCTTGCCCGGAAACCACACGGCGTCGACGAAGAAATATCTTTAGGGTGATACCCTGTACTAACTACTTACCATGGCAACTATTTGTTAGTATTGGTGCAGTTGTTACAATATCACCTGCTTAGAGTATGTATCTAAACATAAGTTGCGATGTTCTCCGTACTTGATTTAGAGTATGGAATTAACCTGGGATAGTAAGCATAACCCCTACTTTTGCGCATGCGCATGCAAGTGGAATGATTATTACCTAAAAAAGGTGTATTGCCAATGAAGAGATACATGGGGGGTGGTTTGGGGAGTGTGTGTGTGTTGGGTGGTGGTGGTGGGGGTGGGGGGGGGGGGGAAATATATATAGGCATTTAGGAACCTGTCCTACTGACGAATAGACACCTATGTTTCTTTAACATGATGGGAGGAAAAAACAAGCGATACACGGGATCGCCTGGTTTACGTCCTCATCCGACGGACGAGGGTAAAAGTGTCTTGCCCAAGAACACACCGACAAAATTCACTGGCTCCGATGAGGCTTGAACTAGGGTCCTCTGAATTTAAAGTCACCCGTGCTATCCACTGCTTCAACAGGCTGTATGCGCTCAAGCAGGATGACTGCATTAAAATACATGCAACTAAAATGTTAATCCGTCATTAAGGATATATCCAAGAAGATGGGTTTACAACGGTCTCTCTTATCTAGCAAGTTATCATCAAGTTCATGTATACTGAACAAAAAAAGAAACTTCCGCATTTTAAGCTGTGATTTTCATAGGGTTGACTTTGTTACACTTTGTACACCAATCTAGATACAATTTCATCATTTTATACTTATCACTCAATCATTCTGATCAATATTAATAATCATCAAAAACCAGAGTTAGTCTGTTGCTGCAAAACATGTTTTATTCAAATTGCGAAATCACTATATTTGTATTATAAAGGGAGGTAATCTGAAAATATTCATTCTTGAAAGTGTATGGCGCAAAAGTGAGTGAACAGGTCAGCTTACTTTCTCCGTCTTTTTGGTGCTGGCGTTATCTTCTGTTTATTTCAATAGAACAAAACTGTGTTAAATCAAAGTTTAAACC
Source organism: Cyrtodaria siliqua (assembly GCA_037043455.1). Classification (NCBI taxonomy): domain Eukaryota; kingdom Metazoa; phylum Mollusca; class Bivalvia; order Adapedonta; family Hiatellidae; genus Cyrtodaria; species Cyrtodaria siliqua. Next base: position 36,049 of record JAWPHD010002110.1, on the reverse strand, counting down.
ACAAGACCCAGAAATGCTGTTTAAACCAAAACAAGTGGAATAACTTTGCGTACAAGTTTGATTCAAGGGAAATTGTTTTCATGACAGTGCTAGCCTTTTAACAAAGGTATTAACATATAAGACCAAACAAAATATATTTTCATTGTGTCTACATGTATGGGTAAAGTTGCGGAAGTTTCTTTTTTTGTTGAGTATATGTCGAGTTGCAATATGCCTGCAAGCCTTATATATGACCAGCTCATTGCTGCTTTGATAAACTTGGCAATTAATGCCTTGGGATAAAAAAGGACAATTAAGAATACTCAGTACATCTCATTTAAATAATATAACTTAATGTGACAATATAACATACATATAAGATAAAAAAAAGTAAACGCTTCCAGATAAGAATCGGTTAGTGATCACGGTTAGTTTACTGATGTTTACTCTATAAGCTATATCCGACATGCAGGTGCTGCTGCAGTTAAAGTAGCTATCCCGCCAACAACAGCCACATTTTACAACATATGTACATCGTTTCAAAACCTTCTGACCACGAGGTATATACATAACTTACATCGTTTGAGAATCAAAACTCTATTGATGCAATATAAAAAGCTTTAACCAGCCAGACAAAAAAAAAAAAAAAATGGAAAATTCATTTCGCACTTATTTAATCACGGGTATTATAAGAACCCATGAATAAACATATACTTTTAGGCGACACATATACCTTATTATATGAGCTGAACACCTGGATAGAGTTTTGAAAAACTGTTTTTGTAGTGTAATTTTGTCGTAATTTGGCAGGTTATTTTAAAATGTGTATAACGAACACCTAAAAATCAACAGTTAAACCGTAAAATCCCTTTTTTTTTCTTTCTGTTTTTTTTTGCTATTAGTTGAAAATGCAGTGGTCTACTTTGTGATTTTAGTTCGTGGATTTATTCAATATGCGATTTGTAAACATGGTTAAGTCTTCATAATGGAATACCTTATCAAAAGTCACATTCTCTGTATATTTCAGTTCGCTTAAAACTTTTAAAGCGATTTTTTGAAAAGTGTACAACTTCAAGCCATAAACAAGAGACCCACTGGCCTTGTCTCTAAGTGCTCTCATGTTTTAAGAAACAACTACAATTTATTTATATAAATCTGTAAAACTGTGACCCCCATAGTGGCCATCTTTGACCCATTGTCGTCATTTGAACAAACTAGGTAGAGGATCATAAGCTTATGGTACATGCGAACTATTATTTAGCTTTTGAAGTATCAGAGAAGCTTTTTGAATATGTTTTCCTATATAATTCAATGTTATAGTGTGACCCCCGGGACAGGACCAAATTTTATTCCGGGCTTGATTCAAGGGACACCATTTAAATTATTTGGTACAGGACAATAATCTTAAGCTACATGTAGCTTATTAGACCTCTAGCTCTTGTAGTTTCAGAGAAGAAGATGTTTATAGATGTTCCTACATAACTCTATGACCCCCGGGACCGGGCGAAATTTGACCATAAGATCACCATTTGAACAAAATAAATTGGTAGAGATCGATACTCTTATGCAACATGCATCGTATTAGACCTCTAGCTCTTGTAGTGTCGGAAAAAGAATATTTTATGGACTTTCCTATATAACTCTTTGTAAAACTTTGACCCCAGAACCGGGCCATAGTTGGACACAGAGTCACGATTTGAACAAAATTGGTAGAGAACAATAAGCTTATACAATATGCAAAATAGTAGACCTCTGGCTCTCGTTTTTTTTAGAGAAGAGATTTTAAAGACGTTTCTATATGACTCTATGTAAATATATGACCCCTGAGGCGGAGCCAGATATGACCCCAGGGTCAACATTTTAACAAACTTGCTAGTGGACCATAAGCTTATGCTTCATGCATAATATGGGACCTCTAGCTCTTACAGTTTTAGAGAAAATTATTTACTTTTAAAGATACCCTATATAACTTTATGAAAAATGTTTACCCCCGGGGCTGGGCCATATTTGACCCTGGTATCACCATTTTATAAATACTTGGTAGAGGACTCTTAATGTATAATACATGCAAAATACTAGACCTGTAGCTCTTCTAGTTTTAAAGAAACAAAGAGTTTTGCTTAAAAGGGGGAGATAACTCTAATAACAGGAATCAGCTACCCTGTTCACACTGCTATCATGGATTGTTTGTTTCTCTACAAGGTACTCAATAACATGGAACTAGTAAGAATTTGTCCCTTGAGATGGTAACAAAAAAGTGTATGGCTCACGGTCTAATAGTCAAATGTGGTCGAAAGGGTTTATTGGTTTGAAAAGGTCATTAGTAAAATTGGTTTCTGGGGGTGTTTGAACCAGACTTCATTGATTTGATTGAGAAACGTTGATTTCTGAATACTTGCAGTCTATACAGTACCGTCTTTAGCATCCTCACCAATAGACGTGAGCCATACACGAGAGAAATGAAATTTATTAGAAACTTAAGTCTGTGAATCCGGAAGTATTCTCGGTAGACTGACTTCGTCATAATCCCGAGTCGCTGATGGACAGCAGAACAAAGTGCTTGTCTCGAGTGATATCAGCGACCAGATAGGATTTCTTTTTTATTTTTCGAGAAAAGAAAAGAATGGTAATGTGCACTGTCTGGGAAGTATGGGTGATGCGGAAGGAACTTATATTTTATGCCACGAGAAATGTGCTTAGAACTGAGCCGATGCATTGTTATGTAAAATACGAACATGCATTATTGTTCGGCGCCCCTTGAGGGCGCCGGACATACTGTGGTAGTACTTTGACCTTAGGCATGGGGAATCAAAAGGACTGATAGTTGAGTATGTTTGGATTGTAATTAAAAATGTTTAAATGGCATTTAAAGCATGCTATAAAACGCACCAGAATAAGATATAAAACACAAGAGATAAAACTGCTTAGCGATTTCTTGAATTTCTGTAAGAAAAGATGCACCAATAATTCAAAAATTATACAAAATCATTTCATTAAAACGATGTCTCCCTGTATTTTGACTGAAAACGAGGCTGATTATAAAATCAAATGGTTAAATGCGTATTACGAATTTTAGAAAAATTTAACGAAATTTATCGATCGTAATATCTGCGTTTCAAATGTTTTCACATTGTTCTCGTTTTTAAATCGTTTTGATTATTAATTATTATTGGCAAATTACATTAAATGTTGCTAAGAAATGAGAAAATACGATGATATATCGGAAAGTTTTGGCATTTAAATTTCGTTTACGGGAAATCGCTAATTGTGTAATGCTTCATTTTGACTGTCAAATGCAGACAAATGTATTGAAAACGAAAGTAGATTTATGAGCGCAGACTCTTTGCATCAAGTTTTTCTTGTATTAAAATGTAAACATTTTCTATATAGAGTATCATCCAAATAAAGCCTGGGCTGGTCATAGTGGACAGCCATGATGTCTGGCCGGGCTGCTCTTACACAGCCTGGGCAGGTCATAGTGGACAGCCATGATGTCTGGCCGGACTGCTCTTACACAGCCTGGGCAGGTCATAGTGGACGGCCGTGATGTCTGGCCGGGCTGCTCTTACACAGCCTGGGCAGGTCATAGTGGACAGCCGTGATGTCTGGCCGGGCTGCTCTTACACAGTGATGTCTGGCGGGACTGCTCTTACACAGCCTGGGCTGGTCATAGTGGACAGCCATGATGTCTGGCCGGGCTGCTCTTACACAGTGATGTCTGGCGGGACTGATCTTACACAGCCTGGGCAGGTCATAGCGGACGGCCGTGATGTCTGGCCGAGCTGCTCTTACACAGCCTGGGCAGGTCATAGTGGACAGCCATGATGTCTGGCCGGGCTGCTCTTACACAGTGATGTCTGGCGGGACTGCTCTTACACAGCCTGGGCAGGTCATAGTGGACAGCCGTGATGTCTGGCCGGGCTGCTCTTACACAGTGATGTCTGGCGGGACTGCTCTTACACAGCCTGGGCAGGTCATAGTGGACAGCCGTGATGTCTGGCCGGGCTGCTCTTACACAGTGATGTATGGCGGGACTGCTCTTACACAGCCTGGGCTGGTCATAGTGGACAGCCATGATGTCTGGCCGGGCTGCTCTTACACAGTGATGTCTGGCGGGACTGATCTTACACAGCCTGGGCAGGTCATAGTGGACGGCCGTGATGTCTGGCCGAGCTGCTCTTACACAGCCTGGGCAGGTCATAGTGGACAGCCATGATGTCTGGCCGGGCTGCTCTTACACAGTGATGTCTGGCGGGACTGCTCTTACACAGCCTGGGCAGGTCATAGTGGACAGCCATGATGTCTGGCCGGGCTGCTCTTACACAGTGATGTCTGGCGGGACTGCTCTTACACAGCCTGGGCTGGTCATAGTGGACAGCCATGATGTCTGGCCGGACTGCTCTTACACACAGTGATGTCTGGCGGGACTGCTCTTACACAGCCTGGGCAGGTCATAGTGGACGGCCGTGATGTCTGGCCAGACTGCTCTTACACAGCCTGGGCAGGTCATAGTGGACAGTCATGATGTCTGGCCGGGCTGCTCTTACACAGCCTGGGCAGGTCATAGTGGACGGCCGTGATGTCTGGCCGGACTGCTCTTACACAGCCTGGGCAGGTCATAGTGGACGACCGTGATGTCTGGCCGGGCTGCTCTTACACAGCCTGGGCAGGTCAAAGTGGACGGCCGTGATGTCTGGCCGGACTGCTCTTACACAGCCTGGGCAGGTCATAGTGGACGGCCGTGATGTCTGGCCGGGCTGCTCTTACACAGCCTGGGCAGGTCATAGTGGACGGCCGTGATGTCTGGCCGGGCTGCTCTTACACAGCCTGTGCAGGTCATAGTGGACAGCCGTGATGTCTGGCCGGGCCGTTTGGAAAATTGTCTGAATGACCTAGTTAATTCAAAATACATTTAACCAAGTCAACATAGCAACGTTTGTTAATATTATGTCCATGACCACTAACTATACCAAGGTTTAGTACTGATGATAAGATAGTTAAAATAACTGATAAACACGTGTACTGTTATTTAATAACGTATGTTTTAATTCTTCAAAATTTTGGCGCCGAATTGATGCTTTGCATCAAGTTTTTCTTGTCACTTTTTGTGGAAGTATTTGTATAGTCTTTGAAGTACCACATAACGGCAGAATCTTCCTTCCCGTAACAAGTTTACCCTATGTTGCTTTAACTTGGATGGTTGCACATTGATCTGTAATAAAATAAAGTATACAACATCTTCTTCGCACTTAGAGTTACCGACTTGTATCAATATCAATGTAAAAGTAAAAAAAAAAGTATATTTCATTAGCATTAGTTATACGATAACTTAGTTTTGTTTGATGCTTATGTAGACGGACGAGAACAATTAGGACACCCAGCGTGGTTTGAACTCGGAACGATCGCATGTGAAGCGTGCGTTCTACCGATATCGCCATAAAAGATAGCTCTGCGGCGAGACAGTAGCAACGCGCCTATACACATATTTACATATACCGCCAACTGAGTCCTACTAAATACCTCCATCCTTTAACTTCATATTTGTCACCCTACAAATATCACACAACCCTAGATACCGCAGCTAAACAGCCTCCAATAAATATCCTGGTCTCGCGGTCCCAATGTAAATGGACGAGGAAAACGTAGAACATTCAGCGGGGTTTAAACTCGGAACGAGTGCATGTGATGCGGACGATCTACCTATATCGCCATAAAAGCTAGCTCTGCGGCGAGACAGTAGTAACGCGCTTACAAACCTATCTATTTACATATGCACCCAAATGAGTCCTCCTACACTTCCAAAGAATCTTCCTTTTCAGTATGTATTTGCAGACATACCCTGCATCATTCCCTCTTTTAAAAGCTTGCAAACTGTTCAAAACAGTAGGCATTACTGGCAAATAGATGTGTTCTATTTACCAGCAAACATCAAAGGACATGTGATATAATGTACAAGATGGACCAAAATACAAAAGTGGAGCAGAATGTGTAGCATTCACAAAAAGCAGCCATAAACAAATAGGCATTCATTACAACAATCACATATACATAATTATATACATTCACAATTAAAAAGTAAGACGTAAATCGCCTTGGAATGATCAGTGTTTTCAGGGTGCTCAAAACCTCACTCTTACCCTCTTTCCATCTCAATAAAATGGGATAATGTGAATGAAGAAATTACTGCCAGGATGTACCACCTTCTTACAAATAAGGCAGCAATTAAATGTATAAATGTAAAAAAGCAAAAGCCAACAGGAACGTATAAGTTAGCTAGAGCATCAAGATAATGAACCATTATGTACGACAAGACATGCTATTGAAGACAACTGTCCAACCTTGACATTCATTTTCATAGAATGTATTAACAGTTTTGGTACATACTGTTTGCAAGTGATCACGACCAATTATCTTTCAAAGTTTGAAAATCACATCACACCATATTAGTCAGGTTAGGATAATCCTTGTCGTAGAAAAGCAAGTCAAATCGGAGAGACAAGTCACTGCTGAAACGCATTGCCAACTGTAACAACAAAGGTAACATTTACGCTAAAGGTAACAACCGCGACTAAAGGTAATAATTTTAGCGCTAAAGTTTACATTCTCCGCAAAAGGTAACAATCAACTCTTCCGCTAAAGGTAACAAGGCTAACGCTACAGGTAACAACTTGTTTCAACCTGTACAGTTTCAATAAAGATGGAGTAAACGGGTTCTTTTTAGTTACTGTGGCCCCTGCGGCGTAAGCGTTGTTACCTTAAGCGATAGAGGTCATTGTTACCTTTAGCGGAGGTTACCTTTAGCGTTGAAATTGTTGCCTTAAGCGGCGGTTGTTACCTTTAGCAGAATTTGTTACCTTTAGCGTTATTACACCAACACCACATGTATGTCAATATCACGTAATTTCAGTAGTATAACAACAACAGTCATTGCGAATGGACACAACGATTTATTTAGGGAAACTAACAGGGAAATTCCAACGATATGTAGGCAGTGGACTTCTTTTCTCCCTTGTTTGTGTTTGTTGTTTTCATTGGATCCTCTCCTTTTTAGTATTCATGGACAATCAAACTAACGTCAGTTTAGTGCTTTTTGGCGTACATATCGTTGTATTGTGACGAGATTAAGAGTGAGGTTTGGTGAACCCTAGAACCTGGTTTAAACTCCCAGGAAACTTCTTTTGCCACCAAGCCGGTAGACCTATTATCAACACTGTTATGTTTATGATGTCATATCTTGCCTATTTTCCATCTTTGTTATTATTATTTGTTTCTATGCTTGCGTTTTGTTGACTGTGGTCCATGAATGAAACATTTGCTGTTCGACCTTTATATCTATCTTGACTGAAACAGTTATACCTAATGTTGGAACTCCCGATCTTCACTTAATACCCATGATCGATTCTTACATGTATAACCCATCAGCTACAATTAGGTTACATGCAGCCTATATTTCCCAGCTTTCCCAGATTCGAGTACTTTATTCAGCATTATTGGATTTATATAGTAGGGTTACAAATAAATCAAACGTATTAACGAATTTTAATTTGTAATATCCAGACCATTGCGAACAAATCAATACAGACACTGATGGATATTCACCACTGGAAACATAATCGGGTCTAAGGAGGTCTAAGGAGGTAATCTTGATGATCGAAGAGTTAGAATATTTCTCTCAATTGTTTTAATCCCCGTGAGGAATTCTAAACTCTTTCTCGTAATAGGTCAGAGCCTGGATTACGGACATAATTTGACAAGCAATTCTAGTTTTAGTCATTTATAAGTGTGCCCAAGGCAAGTGCGTTTCGCGTAATACAATCAGTATTCGAAGAGGTTAATACGTAAACCCTACAAAAAGATAAATGTAAGTTTTAGTAGTGTTCGCAAACATGTCTATTGATTAAATTACTCCTACACATAACTAGAAGACAAAACTGGGGATGTACTGACATGTAATACATGTGTAACTGTGGATTGAATAAATTACTTATAAACATTTTAACGGATATTTAAAAACTAAACTAATTTGCCTACAGAGCCTTTGTAAAACCTCTAACAGAAGACGATCCAAGGCGCCATTAAAATTTTACACCGTTACTATAATAAGCTCAACAATTAAACAATATTTTTTATCATGAACCGATTTACACACTATTATAATGTTATATTTAAGGGAAAAAGAAAAACAACTCGGGAATTTCCGCGATATAATGTATTTACTGCATATTTAATTCCACGTAATATTTCAAAGAAATCCAAAGATGTTTTGTAAAACAAGTTGCAGTTAGTTAGAGAAAAGACAAACTATGCTGTTATAGACTTTTTAATCACAGTACACTTTGTAACACAAAATTCATAAATGTTGAAGTTCCGCTTTGAAAATTTGAACCATTTCGGTACTGTATTTAATGTAAAGAGATAAGTTTGCTAACTTGCTTGAGCCGAACGCATATTCTGACAATAATGAAATTTTGAAGGGATAGCATATGGTGTTTTATGTGTTGTTTCAGTCTGTAAGTCTTATGTAGCCGCGTACCATTCGATTACCTGCAGCATATTATACATACAGTATGTAACGGGAATTTCCGAGTTGTGTTTAACTTTTACTTCAGTATATACAAGTAATTGGGATAACTGTGTAACAACTGTTTTTATAAGCCCATTTGAAAAACGGGACGTATTATGGTATGGGGTTGTCCGTCTGTCTGTCTGTCTGTCTGTCCGTCCGTCCGAAAACAATTCCGTATTCCGGAGGATAACTCCGAAACCATTACACCTACACTCATGAAACTTCATAGGAAAATTGCCCTAGGTGAGAGGAGGATTCCTATTGTTTTTGGAGTCAGTAGGTCAAAGTTCAAGGTCACCGCGATATAGACAAACTTATTCCGGATGATAACTCCGAAACCATTACACCTACACTCATGAAACTTCATAGGTACATTGCACTAGGTAAGAGGAGGATCCTATTGTTTTTGGGGTCAGTAGGTCAAAGGTCCAGGTCATCATGACCTTATATAGAAAAACGCATTCCGGATGATAACTTCGAAACTAGAACTCCTACACTCATGAAACTTCAAAGGTACCTTGCCCATTGAGAGGAGGATCCCTATTGTTTTTGGGGTCAGTAGACGGTCAAGGTCACCATGATCTTATATCTAAAAATGCATTCCGGATGATACTTCGAAACTATAACACCTATGCTCATGAAACTTCATAGGTACATTGCATTAGGTGAGAGGAGAAACCCTATCGCTTTTGGGGCCACTAGGTCAAAGGTCAAGGTCACAGTGACCTTGTATGGAAATATGCATTCCGCACAATAACTTCAAAACCGTAATACCTACACTCATAAAACTTCATAATTACATTGTCCTAGGTGAGAGGAGGCTCCTTTTGCAGTTGGGATCAGTAGGTCAAAGGTTAAGTTGCAATCACCGTATATGGAAATATGAATTCCCGCTTAATACCGTAGCACCTACACGCATAAAACTTCATAGGTACATTGCCCTAGGTGAGAAAATGAGCCCTGATGCTTTCGGGGTCAGTAGGTCAAAGTTCAAGGTGACAGTGACCTTATATGGAAATACGCATTCCATACAATAACTTCAAAACCGTTACACCTACACTAATAAGACTTCAGAGGTACATTTCCTTAGGTAAGAGGAGGAACCCTTTTGCTTTAGGGTCAGTAGGTTAAAGGTCAAGGTCGCTGTCAGCTTATATGGAAATATGCATTACGCACAATAACTTCAAAACCGTAACACCTACACTCATAGGTACATTGTCCTAGGTGAGAGGATTAGCCATATTGCTTTTGGGGTCAGTAGGTTTTGTTTGTTTGTTTGTTTGTTTGTTTGTTTGTTTGTTTGTTTGTATGGTGTTTTACGCCATTTTCAACACATTTAAGGTTATATATGACGGTCGATTTTTTTAGTGGAGGCTGACCACCCGCTTTTCCTAGGTAGAACCAGTACTGCACACCTCCAGCCATCCGTAAGAATCGACACTTCCTCACAAGTCGAGCTCCCAGTGGGATTCGAACCCGCAGCGGTGAGATTCGAAGGTCATCAACCATTCGGTCACAGAGACGCTGGGGTCAGTAGGTCAAACGTTAAGGTTGCAATCACCTTATATGGAAATATGAATTCCACATAATACCTTTAAAACCGTAACACCTACACTCATACAACTTCGTAGGTACATTGCCCTAGGCGAGACAACGAGCCCTATTGCTTTTGGGGCCAGTAGGTCAAAGGTCCAGGTCACAGTGACCTTATATGGACAAATGACTTCCATAAAATAACTGCAAAATTTAACATTTACACTCATAAGACTTCAGAGGTACATTACCTTAGGTGAGAGGATTGCTTTTGGGGTCTGTAGGTCAAAGATCAATGTCACTGTCATCTTATATAGAAAAATGCATTCCTCATGATAACTGCAAAATTAAAACACCTAAACTTTTAAAACTTCGTACATGCATTGCCCATGGTGAGTGGAGAAACCCAAATGAGTTTGGGGTCAGTAGGTCATAGGGCAAGGTCACCTTGAATTCCACATACTAATTTCAAAACCGTAACACCTACACTCATGAAATTTCATATGTTCATCCCCCTTGTGGAAAGCAGGAACCCTATTGCTTTTGGGGCAAAGGTCAAGGGCACTGACTTTATATGGAAATATATACATTCCGCATAATAACTTCAAAACTGTAACACCTACACTCATACAACTTCATAGGTATATTGCCCCAGGTGAAAGGAGGAGTCCTATTTCTTTAGGGGTCAGTAGGTCAAAGGTCAAGGTCACAGTGACCTTATGCGGACATATGCCTTCCGCACAATAACTTCAAAACTGTAACACCTACACCCATAAAACTTCATAGTTACATTGCCCTAGGTGAAAGGAGGAACCTATTTCTTTTGGGGTCAGTAGGTCAAAGGTCAAGGTCACTGTCACCTTATATAGAAAAATGCATTCCTCATGAAAACGTCAAAATTGAAACATGTATACTTTTAATACTTACATACATTGCCCATGGTGAGTCGAGAAACCTTAATGTGTTTGGGATCAGTAGTTCACGGGTCAAAGTCACATTGCCCATGGTGAGTCGAGAAACCTTAATGTGTTTGGGATCAGTAGTTCACGGGTCAAAGTCACCATCAACTTATATGGAAATATGAATTCCTCATGATAACTTCAAAACCGTAACATCTACACCCATGAAACTTCATAGGTTCATCGCCCTTGTTGAAAGCAGGAAACTAATTTCTTTTGGGCCCAGTAGGTCAAAGGTCATCGTTACATTGACCTTATATTGAAATATGCATTCCACACAATAACTTGAAAACTGTAACACCTACACCCATAAAACTACATAGGTACATTGCCCTAGGCGAAAGGAAGAATCCTAATGCTTTTGGGGCCACTAGGGCAAAGGTCAATGTTACAGTGACCTTATATTGAAATATGCATTCCACACAATAACTTGAAAACTGTAACACCTACACTCATAAAACTGCATAGGTACATTGCCGTAGGCAAAAGGAATAATCCTAATGCTTTTTGGGCCACTAGGTCAAAGATCAAGGTCACAGTGACCTTATATGAATCATGCATTGCGCACAATCAATTAAAAAACATAACACATACTCTCCTAAAACTGTAAAGCCCTAGGTGAAATAGGTGAAAGGAAGAACCCTATTGCTTTTGTTGCCAGTAGGTCAAAGGTCAAGGTCACCATGATCTTATATGGAAATAAACATTCCATCTGATAACTTCGAAACCATAATACCCACACTTAGGAAACATCATAGGAACATTGTCTTTGGTGAGAGGAGGAACCCTGTTGATTATAGTTCAGAGGGACAAAGGTCAAGGTGGCCCAGAAATTATCATCATACCACAGGCTATCAAATAGTGTCCCTAGGGTGAAAACTGATCCCGCCAAGAAAGGTCCAGTTGTTTATGCATACACACAGGGGAACTGTAAAACATACTTAAACACCCCTACGGATCATTGTTAGTATTTTAACACCTGTGTTTTCTATAAACAATGATCACTTTATTATAAACTATGTATATAGTTTAATGAAGTCCCCGGGGTTAACAATGGCCCCGCGAAGGCACAGCGAATGGACAACTACAATTGACTTTAAAACAAATTCTACGCAGAAATCGCTAGGCCAATGTGATCAAATGCACACAGATGATTCTGAGGTCAATGTCTTACAGGGATTGATAGGAAACACTCTTAACGCACACACATTTGCCTTAAAATAGGTCATCGTCACAAGATGGACATCGTTACTACAAATAGCGCAAACCATTGACAGTATTTGCAGGAACTGCTCAGAAGTGGTCGTTATAATCTTGTTTGTCATGTTTGTTCAAATGAAGTTCCGAGCTCAAACATGGTCCATTTCCGGGTATATGAGACACGACACAAATAAATCATCTTGATGGAATTTTCGTAATGTTTATATCTGACACGCTTAGCTTAACGCTTTCAAGCCGTTTTATCGATTAAACATTAAAATCGTACTTTATCAGTTAGTCACAAGAAGAAAGAGAGCAGCACATCGCCATAAGTGGTCTTTATATGACTTAAATACCCACTTAAAGTACACCATGCGGTATTAATTCAGCCATTATTAATAATGAAGTTGTTAAAAAGAGAAAAAACGTTCGTTTTCCTGGAAACATTAACGTCTCTGAACGTGTAATGACATTTCATGGGTTATTAGCTTTGACACACATTCTAGTTACAACTTCAAACGTTCTGGTAAATAAGGGAGAACACTATTTAATTTTTGAATACTTGTCTTACGCGAAAATACACTTAGTCTAGCTATCTAGACATGTAGATGTGGCGCCATTACGGTTACGGTTTCATTACAGTATGTTTTATCATGTTTATAGTTTCGCGTTTTCTGTTCTTATGTACATTCAAACACACTCAGCAAACCATCTCATACATCGACTTTTAGAACGGTATAGTAATACTGTGGATACAATTTTATTCATATTTGGCACGTAAGCAATTCATTTTCTTTGGCTCCATACCCAATTGCTTTGTTCTTAAATGGAATTTAAGTTTTCAATAAATCTCCTCTAAACACACAAATCATTTACAACCGATACAAACACCAGAAGCTCGTCGACAAAACACATTACTACTATTTACATTACACTGCAATATGAAGATAGTGGCCATGATGAGTGAACGAGCCAGTCGTTCGTGAGTGTCTGTTTACTATACTGAAGAAATAAAGCTTAGCAAGCCCTTATGCACATCTAGCTTAAATAATTGTAATGTTATTCTGTATTGTGAAGTATTTTAAATCATTGGCATGGCTTCGTTTGATTTTCTTTTTCACCTACTTTTTGTATTCCAATGTAAGTATCATAGTTATCTCCCATTTAGTTAAAAACATACTATTTTACATTTAAAATACAAATAAGGTAAAGAGCAAGATTAAACATTACAAACTAACTGTTATGGATCTCAAGTTATAAAAACTGTTAACACAATCGACAATTTCCTTGCCATTATAAAGATATAGGGAACCAAAGTTTACCATTTATGAAATTACCTCCTTTTACATTGAAATAAGAGCCAAATTATAATTTCTGTAAAACATGTAGATTACCACATTTTGCTATTGTTTTCAAATATTTCGTTTGAGACTTATTCCCTTAATATTACTGATAATTATGTAAGTTATATTGCATATGACCGCTTCTACACATATCCTAGAATATTGTCAATGGGATTTATATGTTATTTACTTGCTAAACTTATTTTTATCAGTATATGTCCATAGACAAGTGGGAGTCGTGTATCTTCTTAAATAAAAACCACGAATGACCAAACCGTTTAAATATATAACATTAAGCATGTGATTACACACATACACTCATTTCAATATTCAACAAATACAATTTTAACATGACAATGTAGAAAAAAGTTTTATGACACAAAGCTTCATGGAAAAAAACGAGTTTAAGCTTATTTTTATAACAGGGTACTATAGTGTCGGATAAGTTAGTTTACATTATTTATAAGAGTTGTAATATATATTATTTTTATTTTAGTATGAAACTCACAAATCACAGAAATTAATAATGGACTAATAGAATTGTCCTAAATCAAAGCTTAAACTTGTTTTCATTATGTTCCATAGGTGAAATTTGATTACGAATATTTCTTTACTTTCGGCAGTCATTTTAGATTACAAGTTTTAAGAAAAAAACTTAGTTTAAATCCGATTGTACACGCGTTATAACATTAAGCAAATCGAATTTCAATTTTGATTCAGAAGTGTGTCAAACACAAAACCAAATTTAGTGATGTTTTGTTGAATGCTGTCAATAAATTCGAACCTGAATTCTGTCAATAAATTCGAACCAGCTAGCATTAACGTTTACCGTTCTTGGCATTCCTCGCGCAGTTTTAATGAGAACAAACGGTTATACAATATTTCCCCCATTTATACAATATTTCCCCCATTTACCTTGTTAATGTCGTGATATGTGCTGTCACGATTTGAGCCCATGCTTTTAATTGCCTCCAAAGGACACATATAACAACGATAATATACAATAATTATTAATTATAAAAACACACACATTTGGCTTACATTGGCAATGTTTATCTCCAATACTGTTCAACCAGTTGTAAGTGATCTAGGCTTTATAACCACCACTTATAGGCGACTTTTTTGTCCACTATTGTCAAGTTTTAAGAGATGTTTGTTCATAACAGTAATAAATCAAAGTGTGATCAGTTGATACATGTCAATATAAAGCACATGTCAGGGCGTCCGTTCTCAATTAGTCATGTTAGTTCGCCTAATATAGCAATACAATTAAGTCTCCTTGACCAGTTTAAGCTGATCGATCAGTAACCTTTACAGACACATTAAACACTACATTAATAATATATTAGGGGAGATAAGTTGTATTTTATAGGCCGCCAGTATAATAATAATAATAATAATAATAATAATAACGTTATTTCAAGAAGGTTACATATTAAGATATAGCATTTACAAAACTATGCAAGTCTTGTTTACAATATGGCCATCTATAAAACTACAAAATGTAACAATAAATGCATACAGTGAAAGATAAAACAGTACATTTATGCATCATTATATAACTTCAACCAAACACTCATTTATTATACTTGTAAAATACAATTAAGTGTCATTCTTTCATTAAAAGAAATGATTTGTAGTTAATCTTAAATGTAATTAAAGAATGTGAAGCTCTTATGTTCAAACTACCATTCCTGAATATCCAAATGTACGTTTAAGAATATTTGTTCTAGGTTTTAAATGAGCTATATCCTGCCTAGCAGCAGATCTTAAGTTATACTTTGAATTTGTAGAGAAGGTTATTAAATTGGTTATGTAACCCGGAGTTAACTTGTTAAGTGATTTATAATCATAACTCCTGTGTGATAATCAAATCTGCGTTGAAACGTAAGCCACTGGAATTCCTTAAACATTAGTTTAGACGGTGTTTCTATAAGTTTCGGCCGAATGGTTCGTGCGGCCCTCTTTTGGATTTTAAGTATTCTATAAATAGAGAATTTATTTGTTTGGCTCCATGTTATACAACCATAATCAAAAGTAGACATAATTGTTTGGCTTCATGTTATACAACCGTAATCAAAAGTAGACATAATATAAGAGTTACAGAAAAGTTTCCTCATTTCATAGATTATGTAGTAAGGAATCCTTTTCAATAGATTAATTTTTGACACAAGTTTATTGCATGTTTTAGATATATGAATTTTCCACGATAATGATTCATCAATATAGATGCCTAGTAACGTTTGTAGTTTTACATTTTGAATAATTGTGTTATTTATTTTAAGCAACAATTCTGCAAAGTTTGCTAAATGTTTGTTTGAACCAAGTATTATATACGATGACTTTATGGGATTAATAAGCATATTATCTATCGTACACCAATCATTAACATTTTTTAAATCTTCTTGCAATTTAGTTTGAATACACGATACTGATTTCCCAAATGCATACAGTGTTGTTCGTCAGCATACATATCTACATATGATTTGTTCAGTATACAAGGGAATGTCATTAACATAATTATAACAAAAAGAGTAGCGGAACCAAGATCGAACCTTGAGGTACCACATAAATAACAGGAAGATCATTTGAAATTGAGTCACCAATCTTAACTACTTGGCTTCTGTTTGAAAGAGAGGGCTGGCATGGCGCAGTCGGTAGCGCGGTGGATTTGTAACCGGAGGCCCCGGGTTCAATCTTCCGTGGTGCCATTGAGTTTCGTCGGTGTGTTCTTGGGCAAGACACTTTCCCTTAGCCTCGTCGTCCGTCGGATGGGGACGTAAACCGGGCGGTCCCGTGTATCGGTCTATCGTCCGAGCACGTTAAAGAACCATAGGAATCTATTCGATAATAAGAGTAGGGCACGGTTCCCGCATTCCTATGTATCCTTCCCCTCTCTCTGGGGCGGCTCTAAATGACCTATACTGTGTTGATGAGCCGTATTCTGCTTGAAAGATAAGACTCAAATAATTTAATTGATATTTCTGAAAAATTATACTGTTTTAATTTTAACAAAAGGATTTCGTGATCGACCAAATCAAAGGCTTGCAACACATCAACATTTTTCTATGCTCCAGCAGGTCATGTCATCAGTGGTAATTTTGATATTGTTGATAAACGTATTCGACATTTGTTTTCGAAAGGTCCTAAATATAGATTACCTTCAACTATTGATTTTAATGCCTGTCGTGCCCAGATCTCCCAATCCATTGAAGATTTTAGTATAAAATGGTGTCGTAGAGAACATGTGGACCCAAACTCGCTTTCTACTTGGAAAAAGTCAATTCTTAAAATTATAGATACACGTATTAACTTTTATAATGCTAACCCCTCGTTACTTCCTCCGAGACCTAGTTTTTCCTTTCGTAATTTAAAATCGGGAATTCAGGAATTTCATAATAAATTTGTTTTAGTTCCTGCAGATAAAGCAGCTAATAATGTAATTATTGTTTGACGCCTACATTACGTCAATGTTTTATCTTTGGATCTCGGCAGCATCAATTCGTATACTCCAGTTAATTCTACTGAGGATGATGTTGTTTCCGCACATATCACTCGGTGCACAACTTTCAAGGCTGGTGTAAACGATAAGTAAAATAAACTGCCTACTATATAATGGATTCCTAAATTACATAAAAATCCGTATAAGGCTCGTTTTATTTCTAATTCTAGTGCCTGCACCACAACAAACATCTCCAAACTTTTAACTTCTTGTCTTACTGCCTTAAAGATCACGTTAAACTATATTGTGATAAAACTTATGAAAACTCTGGGATTAATTTATTTTGGTCTATAAAAAATTCAGGAGACGTTCATGATAATTTTCATATATACAACATTACCACATCACCTTATTAAAGACAAGCTAATTTCTCTTATTCAAAAAACATTCGCTAGAGAAAATACTACATGTATGGCATGTAATAATATTAAAGCGTTTTTTTTACTAACGGCAGTTTAGACAATTATACTATGTGGACTTGCTATGAAGTTTGTGAAGCACTCATCTTCCTATTAGATAATATTTTCGTCAGGTATGGAACCAGCGTTTATAGACAAATTGTTGGTATCCCTATGGGTACGAACTGTGCACAACTTGTCGCAAACTTGGTTTTATTTTGCTATGAAAGAGATTTCATGTTGAGTCTTTCACCAGATACCCAGGCAAATGTTATTGAAGCCTTTAATGACACTTCTCGGTATCTGGATGACATATTGAACATTTCTTTCCAACTATAGTTAATAATATTTATCCTAAAGAACTTCAGCTTAACAAAGCTAATATATTTGATAATAACGCTTCTTTTCTTGATTTAGATCTCTCGATGGAAAATGGTGAAATAATTTACAAAATCTATGACAAGAGAAAATTGACATCGTTAATTATCCCCACTTGGATGGGGATGTTCCCCGAGCAACTTCTTATGGGGTGTATGTGTCTCAACTTATTCGTTTTTCAAGAGCTTGTACTCGAGTTGAGGACTTTAATATTCGTAATCTTTGTATAACTAAAAAGCTACTCAATCAGGGTTACCGTTACCATAAACTTCGTAAAACCTTTGCAACATTTTATTATCGTAACCCTGATCTTCTTTCCAAATATAAAAGTAATTTAAGGACTCTTCTGCGACAAGGACTATGACAACCTGACTTCTATGGTGATGTGATTTATAAACTTCGTAAGATTCTTGGTCATGATCACTTTCATACTATCTTTGTTAAACTTGTTAAAAAGTTTATCAAAAGAGGTTATGACCTTATCATTTTTCAACGTACTGCATGCTTGGTGGTGGTGGACCCTTTTACAGTTCGTCACTATGCTTTCCTCTTTAATTGTACGATGATCAGACAGGCTGTGGACCCTATGATGACGCCTACCTAAAGCCCATTGGGACGGTGGCGTTTGATGATTGTCTATGATTTTTATTGTTGTGCCCTTAATGGTTTATTCTCTTGTTGCTCTTGCTTCTGCAAAGTCATTGAGTACCTTCATTGTGGCTTTCTAGGCTATTTTTTATATTATATTTACACGAGCATATTTGTGTTTTACTTGTATTGCCTATTGATGCTGCCTTGTTGGTAAAAGATTATATCATGGTGGGGATTTCTCCATTTACACTATCCTGTTTTAATGGGATGACAGCAGGGTAAGTGTGAGTTTTGTTGCACCCTAGAACCGGTTTAAACCCCCCCAGTGGCCTACTTTGCCACTGACCGTTCCAAGGCGGATGCCCTATTGTCAACTCTTTAAAAATTGTGTTTGTGATGTTGTTTGCATTTATTATTACTTTTGCCTTCTTGTTTGTTTGTTTCTGTGTTTTGTGGTTGACTGTCCTCCTTGAATGCTACTTTCCCTGTCCGATCTTTTTATATCTCTTTACAAAGATCTAAGAAAGGTGTGCCTACAAGATTTTCTGAATCTATTTCTTTGAGTCATTTATCAGCAATGTATATAAGTGCCGTTTGACACGAATGATTTTTTTGAAAACCTGATTGGTCTTCATATATTAGTTTTGTCTTCTTGAAGTAGATATGAATTTGATTAGCAATGCATCTCTCAAATAGTTTTGATATTGTTGGAAGTATTGAAAAAGGTCTTAATTATTTACATCATCTCTGTTACCTGTCTTGGATATAGGAAGAACACATGTTTCCTTATGTTTATCTGGAAAAACTCCAAGAATCAAACGTGTATTTATTAATTATTAGTACAGTTAACATATCTACACAATTTCATAATTCTTGGTCCTATTTCCATCTAATCCTGTAGATTTATTTACGTCTAATTTATCAATTAATTGTTTTACCTCGAATAGTGTGATAAGCTCTATATTTAACTTTTCTTTTAAAAAAAGTCTTTAACTTATCAAAGTCTTCTGGTTTGTATTTAACTTTGTTAACAACTTTAGAGACATTAACGAAATGCTCATTAAACGCATTTATTATATTGGGAAGTCCTTCAATTATTTTACCATTGATACAACTTG
Organism: Cyrtodaria siliqua; assembly: GCA_037043455.1. Lineage (NCBI taxonomy): Eukaryota > Metazoa > Mollusca > Bivalvia > Adapedonta > Hiatellidae > Cyrtodaria > Cyrtodaria siliqua. The sequence continues at coordinate 16,482 of JAWPHD010002110.1, read as the reverse complement.
TTTAGGTACATTTAATTCGCTGTCAGCAGGGTTTGAAATTGTTTTGAGTTTTTTCCAGGTCATTTTCTCACAAACTATATGCACTAGACCTTTCAAACTTTGCTTATAGTTGTATCTTGAGTGGTACATTGCAACGTGACAAAGCAAATGTGGATGTGACCTTGACCCTCCAAACAAGGTGCAGATAACCTTATAAGTTTTACCTTCAACTGTTGCGTTTAGGTCACTCTCACAAACTGTATGCACTAAGATCTTTCAAACTTTGCTTATAGTTGTACCTTTAGTGGTACATTGCAACGTGACAAAGCAAATGTGGATATGACCTTGACCCTCCAAGCAAAGGGCAGATAACTTAACAATTTTTACCTTCAACATTTCCGTTTAGGTCACTTTTTCACAACGTTATGCATTAGACCTTTCAAACTTCGCTTATAGTTGTTTCTTGGATAGTACATCACAACGTGTCAAAAAGCAAATGCGGATGTGACCTTCACCATTGAAGCAAAAGGCAAATAACTTTAATTGTTGCGTTTACATCACTTTCTCATGAACTATAATTATGCACTACATGCTTTAAACCTAGTTTATAGCTTAAACTTTGGAAGACAAAACATCCTATTTTGACATAGTTGTGTCTTGGGTAGTGCATCTTTTTGGACACATGGACTTCATCTATGACTTTGACCTACTTTTTGGAGCTGATGATCTTTTTTATTTATTTATTTTTTATTTTTTATAGAATAGCATTTTTTTCAAACAAATGCACTTAAACGTCATCTCAGCAAACTGTAAACTCCATTGTTTTTAGTTATTAAAATGTTTACAAACTTTCATTTATCTTTTTTTTAAGTCCCTCCCACGTTAGGCGAGAGGTGAATCCGCGGATTTCTTGTTACAGTATTTTTAAGAATGGCTTTTTTTAAAAAAAATCTTTCCTTTTTTAATAATTGATGTTATTTTATTTCTCCACATTTAACATATAATATAATTCTGGTACTAAACTGACATAACATCCTTATTTGTACGATGCTTATGGTGTTAAAGTGTGGTAGTATTTTTTTCATTTCGATCACCAAGTTAATGGTGGTCCGTTTATTCACCCCATCATAGGTTTGTGAGGATGGACCATCCCTCTACAAACCTTACAAAAAATACATGTAATATGTAACATGTAATGTGCATCAAGTGTCATAGTATTGAATAAGTAATATTGAATTCAGCTTTACCCACGCCAGACAGAATAATAGAGAGGTTCGTTTCCATATTGTAAAGTCAATGACGTATGTATACCTCAGAATACGGTTCATGCGTTCATTTTTGTCATTCGTGTACATATTAAGCGTCTAAAGAGAACAAGTTGATGAATACATTAATGTTTATGCATGACAATACAATGCGTCTGGCAGAACAATTTACCTACTTGGCCGATTTCGATATTATATATATGACCAGACAAAAACACGTATTTGGTCACTTTTTTCTAGTTACTAAGGGGGACAATCAAGCGTTCTACATACAATACACAAACGTAGTGTAAGCGAATTTGCCGCGGTCGACCCCGTCGGAGTGGTTACCGCTCCCAAAGTTCGGACATGTTACTGATTGTTATAGGGGTCAAGAATACAAAGGTTTAACTGAAGTTAAACTATATTCTATTAATCAAATTATAATACACGTTAAGATAATATGGGTGGCATTAAGAGCCAACGGCCGCGGTACACGTTGTAGCAGTCCAGCCAACGTCCGGGTTTTGCCAATGGGCCTTAAAGCGTTCATTCAGCATGAAAACAGAACATATTATATATAAGCAATTGTGAAATGGAAGAAGAATAAATACAATATATGCTGCAACTATGATCCGCCTATAGTACCATTCAGAGCAAAGGCAACAGCGACGATGAAAGAACTGTCTAGACTTCAACCAAAAAGTTTCGATGTACGGATAGCAACGTGCTTTTATAGTCGCCTAGAAAGAGATTTTCAAACCGACCTGTATTCGACAGTACATACCCAAGACAAAGCTTTATCCGGAATAGTACGGTAGCCAGTTTATACGATGAGGGCTTAATGTATAGTCGGTGGGGATTTCCTTTTACACCCTGTACTGTTTAATTGGGATGACAGTAGGATATTACTGAGGTTGGTGCATATAATATCTGGTTTACCTCCCACCTCCCCAGTGGCCATTTTGCAATTGGCCCTTCAAAGGTTGTACCCCAGTTGTCAACCCCTTTATGTTTGTGGTCTCGCATACCTTGCGTCTATTTTTATCCTTGCAGTTGTTGTTGCTTGTTATTGGAGGACTGCGTTAGGTGCATGCTTCATTATTTCCTTTTCCACTTTTGCATCTACTTTCTTGTTGTTGATCCCCGTGTGGTTCTCGGGGGCCCCGTTTGGTCACGGGGCAAAGAATAGTGCCACTGCAGATCCCTTTGGAGGGATAGGCAGAGGGGTAGAATCCCCCCAAATTCATGTTCATTTTATCATTTTTTGTTCATGTTCATTAAAGGTCTTCATCATGATCCCTGCATTGTTTCAGGTGCTATCTCGCTCGCATCAAAAGAGCAGTGGCAGAAAAACAATAACGTGGCTCCAGCGTAAATGGAGTTTCTACGATAGAATTTGCAGCAACTCAGCAGTTCAGGGTGAGAAGGTTCTAGGCCCATTTTCCATATTTTATCTCGATGTACATGGAAGATGAGCCTGGCATGTTCATGCCTTTTAGGCGCCATATAACCTTTTCATGTGTTGGTGCGCCTTAAAACCCCAATTCAATCCAATTCAGTTCTTGTTGTTGAAAATATCACATATATATATACATATATATCATATATACATAAATATATATATAAGGGTGAGAAAATACATACATCTACAAAATACCTTTCAAAAAGCACTGGATCCCTGGGGGGATACGAAAATGTTGGAATAAATTAATAGATGGGGAAAAAAACATTTATACAGTGCTACAGTTTACAAAAACTCAAGCGCTTTCGGCTAACGCCTTCATCAGGAGTACACAAACACGAAAATAACAAATACGAAACAAAAAACACTAAAATACACGGCAGTTTAAATAAAACTCTTTGAGAAACAACTTATCGTTTGGCAGTGTTGCAGAAACTGTTTTCTTTGAATAGACACTCTGGAGCCAAATGTGATACTAATAAAAGAACATATCTGGTTGGATGAGGGAAGAACTGTACCCTGACATTTAGTTATGAAGAGAGAGTATATATATATATATATATATATATATATATAAAGAAGACCTATAAATAACACGAGTATCTTGATACTTTCACCGGTGATCACCGAAGAGCTGACTCTGACAGCGTTATCTTGAAAACTGTCACACATTTATGGTTACCGAAGAGATATTGCTGAAAGGCATATCTTGGGACATTAACCGATGATCAATGAAGAGCTAACTCTGACAGGAATGTCTTAGGACAGTCGCCTATGATCACCGAACAGCAAAACATTTAGCAGAAGTATTTTGGAACTGTCACCGAATGCCATTGAATATCTAATAACTCGTACATGGGTATCTTGGAACGGGAACAGATGGTCACCGAATAGTTATCTCTGACAGGGATATCTTGGAACTCTAACCTATAGTCACAGAAGAGTTTATTAATTACCGGCTGGATTACATTGAAACTGTCACCTATGGTAAAAAAAGACCCAACGCTAGCAGGAGTATACTGCAATTGTCAAGTATGGTGAACAAAGGGCTAACGCTGGTTTGAGTATCTTGAATATGGTGTAGGATCGGGGTCAGAACTACTGATGTAAGTGCACCTGTAAAAAAGTGTAGGTGCACCTATAAAAAGTGCATGCGGAACCACTAGACCACGGCTATTTATTGGTATGTTGTAGCATTTTTAACACTAAATAGGCATTACGTAATAACTAGCGCACGCACAAACTCATCAAACGCTAAATAACAGGTCGAGATGGTTGTTTGAGGATTTGATATTGTTATATTGAACACACATTTGTTCTTTATTGTTTTTAGGGAATACAATCACAAATAATGAAAAATCTGTATCCGTGTTGTTAATATGTTTACTACGTGCAAAAGCTTTATCTGACGTGCCTCATCATCCAACACAAAGTTGAATAACACCATTTTCTCATACAACTGCATGTCTAGCAGTGATCTAGTATATACGTCTGGGGTTGCGGATAAAATACTGAAGGGACGGGACCGAAAACTTTGCATATAGTAAACCTTGTACGCGTTTCTCCAAAATGTATAGTTAGTAGTAAATTAACAATTGTTTTAGTTATAACTTTTCTTCCAGAATAATTTGCAGAGATATGTAAACGGAACTGTATACACAATACATGTATGCACCTGTTTTAGCCGACATGAGCCGAAGGACGTGGATACCGTGGTGAGTGGGTACATTATTACAGATTACTATTACAGACACAAAACGGATAAAAAGTTGATGCAAACAATAGATTGGGAACTCAAATTGTGTTTATAACCAAGAGTAAAGTCACACGCAATAGTAAGAAATGACATCCTCATAAGTTGTCATTGGTGCTCTCTCCATAGCATTGGAACTATCTCTCTGTCATTGGAAATCACATATTTTCCCCCCAGAAACGTTCTCCGTTCACAGTGTCCATTCAACAAGAACCTTGGCGAAGCGTTAGTTTGTACATTTCTCAAAGAAAAGTATCTATAGCATCTAACTACGAAAGACCGGTGGTGACTTCAGACTTCAGAGTTTAGAGTTCAGACTTCAAACTGCAGACTTCAAACTTCTGACTTTAGACTTCAAACTTCAGACTTCAGACTCCAGACTCCAGACTTCAGACTTCAAACTGAAGACTTCAGATTTCAGGCTCAGACTTCAAACTTCAGACGTCAGACTTCAGACTTTAGAATTCACACTTCAGAGTTCAAACTTCAGAGTTCATTCTTACACATTAAAATAAATACAACACGAATAAGTTATCGTTGTATCGTAAACGGGTACGAAAAAATTAAACAACAAATGTTACAAAAATACTCAGATTGCAGCATTGCAAGTATATATGTGTACGCCGTTGATATATGATCACAGTTAAATCATCATAGATCTACATATACATCCATGAAATCATATTGTGTTGTTAATTTGTTTTAGAGATGTATCATATACTTCCCTATAAATACGTTGTTTTTTGAATATACAATACAACACAGACCTATCTAGTCGTATCAATCAGGATTTAGTTGCCGGCAATAAAGCTTTATCACACGCATAAAATAAAAGTTAAAAAAATGTCATATCACGGAAATAACCGAATGTTCATCTCGATCCTTTTACCGGAGTGATACGGAAATAGCCGATTTAGATTGTATACGATTTGTCACGCTTATGGTTTGTCGTCTGCCTTTCATTAGTTACTTACATCCTGTTTTCGCGGTAGATTATTGGCTATAGAATCATTATCCGTGGATGAGACTATACATCTTGATGAGAAAATGTCAAATTCAATGGAATTCATTTTCAATAAAGTTTCGGAAAAAAATGTTGTTTACAACTTATGCGACAGACATGAGCACATCAGAATGGAGTACAAAATGTGTATTTTCATATCACACCCTATATCAGGCCCTCGACCCATATCGGCCTTCGACCAAAAGCTCTCGGACTGATATGGCGTCTCAGGCCTGATTAGGATGTGATATGAAAATACACATTTATTATTCTCTATGTATTCTATAATATGGGATAGACACTATGATTCCACAAACATGTATCTTAAAACAAATAATGATACTAAACACAACAAGGTTTTTAAGATTAACACATCATTTATTTAACTTGCGAGAAAATAATAAGAAATATATTAATATAAAAAGTAAGGCATCCACTGTATTGTATTAACATATTGTACAGTAGATCCGTATCCCAGTATCTCGTTAGAACAGAAATCTGTGCAAATATTAGACCTATATACTATTACAATAATTCAATAAAGCAAAAAAAACACTGGCATAAGTGTGTCGGTGTATTCAGAGTATTGCCTTTGTATATAAAATATAGATCTCTACAAAAGCTTGGCGACAACGAAAACTTATTCGTGGTAATTTAATTCTCTTCAACTCCGACTTTAGAGTTCATACTTCAGACTTCACACTTCACACTTCAAACTTCAGAATTCCGAGTTCAGAGTTCAGACTTGAGAGTTCAGATTTCAGAGGTCATATTTCAGACTTCAGAGTTCAGTCTTAAAACTTCACACTTCACACTTCAAAGTTCGTACTTCAGTGTTCATATTTCAGACTTCACAGTTAAGACTTCAGACTTCAAACTTCAGAGTTCAGAGATCAGACTGCAGACTTAGAAGTTCAGACTTAAGACTTCAGAGTTCACACTTCAGACTTCAGAGTTCAAACTTCAACATTTAAATAATTACAACACGAATAAGGTATAGTTGTCGTCAAGCTATACTAGTGTTATCATAAGTAGATTTATATTTTAATCTCCTCAACATCAAATCCTAATTACACTTTGATACTCTTGATACTCTTCGCTTATAGCGTAGAGTATCGTAGAGTATCGTAGAGTATCGTAGAGTAATAGAGGGTCTGATTTTAATGAGATTGATATACACGATACATGGTAACAGAAATAAAGACACGATTTATAAACTACTTCATTCAAAGCTAAGCATTGTCATCATCAATACAAGTTAAACAAATATATAATAGTGTATACTATCAGGCCTGAAATTTGGTGCGCGTAATTGAGTCGAAGTGGGTGGGTGGGCTTTATGGGGTGGTGTAGTGTGGGTCGGGGGATAGCTTCCTCTAAGAAATCTTGAATAAAAACATATACCTAAAACGCTGCAATCTGATGCTCCCTCACACATTGTGTGTATGAGAGGTGGGTGGAGTCCTCCCCGAAGAAAATTAGATATATATACATATACTGAAAATGATTTAATCTGACGAGTTTCTTTGTATTTCTTGTACAATCTAAATAAAGGTTTATTTTTCAATTATTTTGTACTCACTTTTCTATGGAGGGGGTAGGTTTGGTAGAGTGACAATAATGACTGAAAATGCTGCAATGACGCGTTTTCAGTGCATTATTTTTAACATTCGTTTTTCATTTCTTTCGTCGTATGTGGGCATACAAAACACGCTTACAAACAAAACTTTCCATAAGAAACGCACCCCAACGGCCCTGGCTACGGGAATTACTTAATATTTATATTTACCTAGATGCATACCTAAATTACTTTTATTTTTACTGTTTTGGTATGATTTCTTGTTGTTTTAAAAATGTATATACATATAAAGGCAGCGGGCTTGATTTTGCATTATCTGAGAGGGGGTGGGATAGGGGTGCATGGGTGGAATACAACACGACTCTAAAACATTCGCATCTACAAAGTTTAACTTATTTGTGTGCGTACAACCCAAAAATCATTACTACGCCCTTGTCTATAATCTTCCCTTAGCAATTGAAACAGGGGATATACTCGACCGAAAACACCTGTCCCAGAACGAGTTTGTATATATTGTAACAAGTCAACAATTGAGGATGAAACTCATTTTTTGATTGACTGCGAGTTTTATTCAGATATTAGATATGAACATTTTAATGCAGAATATCAAGCTGAAACAGGTTTTTGCTGTTTTTATCAACTGAAAATTTAACATTCTTAATTGACTGTGATATGCTACAGCACACATTAGCAACGTACTTTTAAAAATGTATAAACGACGCTCTTTAGCATTGTAAAAATGCATAACTGTGTTATAAAAGTAATTAAAACTAATGTTTTTATTTATTTAATATAATGAGAATTTGGAATTTAATTGCAGTTTTCAGGTTAATTATGCGTAAACGAATACTAAATAATAGCTTTAATTATCGAATATTTTTAAAGCAATACATTTGTAACTTGTATTATGTTTTAACATGTACAATTGTGTTTTATAGTGTTTCATATGCCTATGGTGGTAGAATATGAAATAACAATGTTGTATACTATTTATAATTGTAACTGTATTTAATATGTGACACTTTAATACAATAATACTTACTTACTACTTACATGTTAACTTTCTAAATAGAATAATTATACTGTAATTAATCATGCTTCATGCTTGATTGCACATTTGCGGGTAGAACACGCCGTTCGTCGAGGAGGTGAGGAAAAGCAGGCACTTTTATTAACCCGATATCCGCTCTGGCGGTAATAAATGATCAATTAAAAGTAATAAAAGTGATGTTTAGCTAGGTTTATACAATGCATTTGGCCACTTACCAATTTTTCATTAGTTCAACTTCTAGATGCGTCTTGTAAGTGTTCATGAATACAGACAGACAGACAGACAGACAGACTTTTTATTCAGACTTGTACAAAGTACATCGTCTACAATACATACATATTAGCATATATGATGTCAACGTATATATACAAGTAAATGGTGAAATATATACAAATGGTATAATTAATCATTTCATTATTATTATTATTATTATTATTATTATTATTATGTAGTATAGTAAATAAGAGTAGGAGGTTGAACTAAGTAACTACCTTTCAATAGTTAATAAAGCGATTCTTAATACAATTGATTCTTTAACATATAACGGAAGTTTTATTATTTCTTGTCATGTGATTTCAATGGTGAAATATATACAAATGGTATAATTTATCATTTCATTATTACTATTATCAATACTTAAGAAATAGAACATCGTTTACTGTGAATTATCGTTTAATATATCACGGTTTGGAGTTCAGTTGTAAACAATAATTTCACTCGCCCTTCGGGCTCGTGAAATTATTGTTTACCATTGAACGACAAACCGTGATACATTATAGATAATTCACCGTAAACGATGTTCTATTTCTATTCTAATACCCCTAAAATGTGAAAAAAATGCACACATCTGAAATCTTTCGCATTGTTTTGCTTGCTCTCTTAACGTTGCATACGTTACAATGCGCAATGCGCAATGCGCAATGCTTATTCTCCTAACGTTGCAAAAATTACAGTGATATATAGTTCAATATAACGAGATATTTTAAACTAGGCTATATAGTGCGGGTGTATTAGAATATGTAGTATAGTAAATGAGAGTAGGAGGTTGAACTAAGTAGCTACCTTTCAATAGTTAATAATGCGTTTCTTAATATAATTGATTCTTTAACATATAACGAAAGTTTTATTATTTCTATCTTTTCATGTGATTTCAGTAACTCCAATTATTTGAAAACAGAAGGACGTTTGTAATAACAACGTTTTAAGTATTTCTTTCTAATATCAATATAACAAGGACAAATACATACAAAATGAAATTCATCTTCTATATCTAAACTATTACAAATTAGGCAATATCTTTCTTCACGAAGTGTTCTATTGTTGGCATATCTACCAGTCTGTATTCAGAGTGGATGTACAGATAGTCTAAGTCTAGTAAAATATAGACGTAAACTTCTTGGCAAAATATATAAATATGTTTCATATTCCAAACTAGTTTTAATATCTTTGTACAATGTTAACACAGAACTGTTGTTTAAGGTACCACACCAATTTTGTTTAAAGGCATCTAAAACTCTAATTCTAAAGTCATACAAAAATACGTCACTGTTTATATAAGAAGCATTATCGAATACATAAGAAAAACCGTAATCATCTAGTAATTTCTTAACACTGCTAACCCAGTTCGTTTTTCAGATATTACAGTCCTGTAAAGCGTGTTCATACACAGTCTTTAGAATGATATTGTCAGTATTTATTACTTTCAACCAATATTTCATAATTCTTATATATCTATTAACATATAGGGGATATCTTCCAAGTTCACCATACACAGCTGCATTGCATGTTTTAGGTAGTACCTTTAATAACCTTTTGCAAAATTTTAAATGAATTCTTTCAATTTCTTTAGATTTAGTATTGCCCCAAATCTCACATGCATAACTAAGAACAGACACAACAAAGGCATTGAACAACTGACATAAAGTTTTAGGACTCAAATCATATACTTTACATTTACATAATAGAACATTCATTGCCTTAAGAGCTTTACCAACTAAATGCTCCTGATTAAGAGCGAAATTTCCAGTATAATTGAAAACATTCCCTAAATAGTTAAAATCATTCACTACGTTGATAACGTCTCCATTGTAGGTCCAATGCTCATTGGCTAATAATCCGCCACGTTTACGAAAAACAATAATTTTAGTTTTGGCAATATTTACTTTAAGTCCCCACAAATCGCAATAATTATTTAATGTATCTAAATGTACTTGTATTTCAGCAGGTGTTTTTCCTACAATGGCCATGTCATCCGCAAATAGCAATAACATTAGTACTATATCATCTAATTGCAAACCTGAATCTATATTATTTTGAAAATATAACTCCAAATCTTCAACAAAAAGAGAAAACAAAAGAGGGGACATTACCTCCCCTTGACGTAAGCCAACAGCATAATTAAAATAATCAGTATAATTAGCACGGGATTTGACACATGATTTGACTTTTTGGTACATATTGCTGTAATTCTAAGTAATTTGCCATTAATACCACATCTATACATCTTAAGCCATAATGCATTTCTATAAATAGAATCAAAACATTTCATCAAATCGACAAAAATAACATACAATCGTTTGTTTTCGTTCAAGTATTTTTGGACTAATGACAAAAGTATAAAAATCGCATCAACAGTTGATCTTCCTTTGCGAAATCCGAACTGAGCATCCGAAATTATGTTATGCTCATTACAAAAATTTTCAAGTCGCCTATTGAGTACAGTAGTAAAAACCTTTGAGAAACAACTAACTAGCGTAATGCCTCTATAATTATTTACATCATTTACATCGCCTTTTTTGTGTAAAGGAATTATAATCCCTTCCATCCATGTATCTGGGTAAAAACCCGAATTCAAAATGCAGTTGAATATATCGCATACATGAGCCGATAATATGTCTATGCTTTCAATAAAATATTCATTCAGTAAACAATCACTACCAAAAGCCTTCCCTCTTTTTAAAGATTTTACAGCATTTAAAATTTCATCAATCGTGATGGGCTGGTCAAGTTCTGGGAAGGACCCATTAGGATTAGCAAAATCATTATTTTCACAAAAATATTCCGCGTCATCATTTGTACAGTTAAATACATCACTGCCAAGCTTTTCAAAATATTCACGAAAAGTATCTAATGCTATCTTATTAGCAACAGACTTATTTGACCTCTTGAAATACTTCCAAAAATCTCGTGGTTTACTTTTCTTAAGACTCTCTATTTCGTTAGACTGTTTATAAGCACAAATAGTCTAATACGAAGAAACAAAAAGAAGTGCGTGTGATCTTTAGGAATAGTTGGAAACTAGAATTTATGATCGATCGGTATGTACACTTTTAATTAAAAAATAAATGAAGAATTAAAAATCGTGCATATATATGTGTACTATGTGTAGATATTGTTTTCTATAATGCAGTAAGTGTTTAGACACTTACCTTATTCTCACACTATTCAACACTACTCAAATAGGAAATTAAAATAAATTAAAATAAAGGCATACAAAAAAATCGTATTTCTACTTGAATAAATCTATACATTTGTTTGATGCAACAAAATATGGTATTCTTCTGACAGAAAAAAAAAGTAACACACTGAATACTTTTTAAAAAAAAAAAAGAATGCTATGTACGAATCAGAGTACACCAACACAATTGTTTAAGCAAACAGATACCAATATGATGTCTTTACAAAATAGGTTATTTCTCATCTAATATAGTATTCATCGATGTACCATTGGATTATATGTCTTAAATGTATGGTTTTTTTTCGATATGGAGTGAATTTCTTTAGCAAGAAAACGGTTTTCATCAGTTATAGATACTTTTTCATTAAAAAGTGTGATTACCACGCCAACGCCACAATAAATTCACACGCGTGGACTATCAGTAGGGCGTGTGTTACCACGCGACACCGGTCCGTTCCGGTATTTTATCTCTGTTACGGTCCGTTTCAGTCCGTTAGGGTAAATCGTACCACCGGTGTAGTAGTATATTGTTTCGGTTATGGAAATTAAATAATAATTACATTTTTAAAAAGTAGTTTATATGTGCATGATAAGATTATATAAAACAAGTTTGAAATAATTATTAAGGATTGTTATTATGTCATTTTGCAATTGTAGAATTGTATATTGTTGTAATAAAATATTGGAAGAAGTTTTTAATTTAACCCCGTAACTACAATGTCTCAGTCTGTAACAAGGAATTTGATTGGACGAGACTTTTGACCCTGTTCATTAACAATGCAGGTGCACCCATATTTATAGGTGCATTTGTAAAATTGTAGGTGCACCTATATATTTTATAGGTGCACCTATATATTTTATGGGTGCATCTACAATTTTATGGGTGCACCTATAATTTTACAGGTGCACCCATAAAGGTATAGGTGCACCACCTATACTTTTTATAGGTGCACCTACACTTTGCGTTTTGAACCCATGAATTTTGGATTAACAATTGCTACGCTTTGCCGTTGGGGCTAATCCAATTAGTTGATCAATAGCGTTATTTTATTGATAGTACTGTTAGCATTGTAAAACTTTATCCTTTGTTCATTTTGTCTGTGTGGTTCAGTGCGTTTTCTAAGCGCATACGTACACCAAAGATCTTGGAAATAAAACGCCCCAGAAGATATAAGATTACAAATTTCAAAATTCCTTGTTTTATGTGTGTTGAAAATAACTTGAACATTGAGAATTAACTCTAAATGAATTATTAAACGATAGTTAAATAGTCAAAACGAAAAGTCGTATTTCAGTTGTTGCTTGGCTAATGGTTATACGGATTGTCAATTAGAATCCCATGTTGAGCGAACTATTTTTCAATGATTAGGACAGTGATGCTTTTTATATTGATATTGGCTACAACGAACGAACGGATCAAAATGATGATATTCTTAGTATTGGATTCTCACACAACACAACAATAGATATTTACAATTCACACATTGCAATATCTGTGAACAGCGAGAATACTATTTTATTTGATGACGTAGACAACTTTAAACAGGTAAAATTAATCCACAGGTAAATGTATTTATCAATTATCTGGCAATTAGTTGAGTGCAGCTATACAATTCATTCAAAGTTTACCTCCATTTCCCGTGCAGTCAATCAGTGGTAAAAGTTCTATCTACGTCATGCAAAAAATACTTAATTTTACATACGAACTCAGTAGCGGTTTAAATATATGTTTCTCTCCGGGACTTATCAAGAAATGTTCATATGAAGTTTAAGAGTTAAATTATAATTGATAATACTACAAAAAGGGTGGCCATTCATCTTTAAGCACTTGTTTACGGCCATGTTTCGCAAGCTTAAGATTATGTAGCAAACCACCCTAAAAACTCCTCCAATTTGCTTAGGTACAACGCCTAAGTAGCCTTAGTACAGAAAAAGAAATATTAAAAGATCGACAGGGAAAGTAGCATTCAAGGAGAACAGTCAACCACAAAACACAGAAACAAACACGCAAAAAGATAAGACAAAAAGCAAAAGCAATAATAAATGCAAACGACATCACAAACACAAAAGGGGTTGACATAGGGTTTACGCCTTGGGAACGGTCAGTGGCAAAGTAGTCCAGCTGGGGTGTTTTAAACCGGTTTCTAGTGGTGCACGCAAATCTCACACTTACCCTAACTTTAGATATAGTATATTTAATGACGTAACCTTTGTTACATCATTATATATACTGAACCAAAGCAGCTAACAGCGCCCAGTAGAGACAATACCTTTAAAATCTCAAGTAATAACCAATCATAAATCAAACAAATTTTAGTTCTGAACGAGACAAAAATCTTGTCAATAACGACTTTCACCTGTCTCCAACGGTAACCAGTCGGCCATATAATAAGAGATCATACATTAGAAGGTATTGTCTACTGGTGCGTTTAGACTTGTTTTGGTTCAGTATGATATGAGTGGGTGAAAAATCGGACCCTTGTTATTTATTATTCCTTCTTTGCACTGAAACTTTTAGTTAAAGCAATTGAGAAATGAACGTCATGTTTACACCATTTTTGAATTATTGACGTCATATCACAAATGACCGTTGTAGTGTATTCGGTCTTGATACTAACCCTACATCCGGCCAGACAATGAAACGTTCCATATGAACTACTTGCCATTATCCCGGTCTTGGTGATCGTTGTTTTTCATTGTTCGACCTTTTAGGTTGGAGCAAGTCTAATTACTTTTTTGATGAAGATTACAGTTAATATGGAGCAAAATATTTACGAAAAACAGGATTCATTATCGAGGCTTCAATTAAATAAGTATTGTTTATTTAACAGAAAACCGTCTTGGCAAAATTGCCCCCCAAAAATAGATGCTGCAACATTGATGTAACTAATTTATGTGCCAACTAGCAACCGACTGTATTTTATGAATTCCTTTTCTGGTGGAAACGAAGCAATAACTATGAAACAATAAATTGTTTTTTGTCTGTTGTCAAATACATATGGGTGCACTGTTATTTAATTCGAATAACATGGAAGGTCTACAGTAATTAGCTGTTCCCTATGTGAATGTCGTATCGGATAACTTATTGTAAGTAAAATCTGTTTTATTCCAGATGCATTTGCTTTTAGTTGACAAGAAATTGCGTTTGGGACGTGTAGGCGAGTAATAAATATTTGCTTTCTGAATTTAATTGGAAATACAGCAGACATCGAGTTATTATATCATGTACAATGATCTGACATACAACTGCTTGTTTACGTTTTCATAGATTTGCAAGGCTAGAATCCTGAAACCAATAATCAAATTTAAAATACTATAAATACTTGCAACGGATACGTGTTTCCGGTTCGAATTAAAAATGCAATATATGATGATGTGAAACATTTTGTGATAAAGGCAATGAGAACTTTCGTAACATCAAGAATTAAATCGTCGAATATGAATGACGTTTTAGTTTCTGATAAATATGCGTTTTATGCTTCAAAATGTATATCAAAGAAAACATATTGATCATGGTAGATTGCCACAGCTCTTTTAAACCCATGTGTTACAAATGCTTGTTTATGATGGTGACATGTTATTGTTGTGGTCATACAAAGGCCACTCCTTTAAAATTAGTTTCTGGATGGGTAAATTAGATGTGTATATTGATGCTGTTTTATCATAAACATCATATGATATTTATGTTGATACAGTCATTCAAGGTTATAATAACATGCTTATCTTACTGAAGAGCTTTCTAAACAGTTTTATGACGTTCTATGACAGTATAAATACGTGCGAGTTGTTCAATATTTGGATCAGTATTTGATCTAAAGGAAAAAGGAAAACCAACTCGGAATTTTCGCTATATGATTTATATACGGGGTACTAATTTCAACGATTGTATTCCCGAGATATCCCAAGATGTTTTTGTATAGAAAATGGCTCCAGGCTAGTTAGAAACAGAAAGAAACTTTGCGTGCTGGTAGACGTTTAATCACATATCTCGTAGTAGTAACACGAACTTCCTAATGTTGAAGTTCCGCTTTGAAAACTTTGAAACCATTTACAGTACAGTACTGTTAATGTTATGTGATTACAAAATTTGACATTCTAAGTTTTCTCACTTGTTGAGCCCAAACACATATAACTATCTATAGCGAAACTTTGAAGAATAACAGTCGGTGTGTTTTTGTGTTGGTTCTGAGTCTTTTTCCGAAAGGAACCTTTCAGGGTCTAATGTTGCCATGCATCATTCGATTAACATCAACTCATTATACATACAATAAATGCAAACATTTCCGAGTTGTGTTTCTGTTTCCTTAGTATAGCATAAAGTTAAAAGACACATTTCCCAGCTGATTGTAGTCGTTGAAAAATCATGGATAGCATTCTTTTTAACTGCGTTACTTCTCGCTGACTGAGTACCACAGAGACATTATATTGAAGCCCCATCACAGTTTTTTTCTTTTCATTTACTATTACCTTTGTTTTTTATATAAAATATATTGTACTAAAAAAAACACTAGATTGTTTATATGGGGGAGCATATAGTCGCCACTTTTCCGTCCGTCCATGTGTGACGTCCGCTCGTCACACTTTTTGTCCGGAGCATAACTCAAAAAGTATTCTTGATTAAAGTTTGTGTGAATGATTACGGACAATCAGACAGATGTGCAGTTCATAGGAAGCATAACTTCTAGCTTTCACTACTTTTTTTAATTATCTCCCTTTTTTGTAAAATCTTATCCGGAGCATAATAGAGTTCCATACGGATTCATTTTGAATAAGGAAGCACTCACACTAAACATTACTTTTTTTTGAGTAACTTTCGGGATGCATCCATCGGTTCTACCGATTCTCTGTTATTATTAATATCAAATAACAAACAACAACACACGAACAAGAAGTGATAAGAAGCAAAATATACTAAGATTTACTAAAACATGGCAGAGAAGATAACTGATAA